>JAOWAZ010136602.1:0-12778 GCA_028565935.1 Goniobranchus fidelis
TAATTTTTTTTAATGATATTAAAACTTTAACCAATGCATATATCCATAAGATATGGCAAGAAGAATGCGACAACCAAATTGAAAATAAATTACATGAAATCATTCCCAATCTCACTGAAAAACTTCCATCTTTCAGATTAAATAGAAAGTGTGAGACAATAATGAGCCGACTTCGAATCGGCCATTCTTGGATAACCCATAATTCTTTACTCAAAAAAGAACCCTTGCCAGTGTGCCCTTCATGCGGTGCCACCCTGACGATAAAATACGTTTTGTTGTAATGAGCAAATACGGATAACATAAGAAAGAACTTTTATAATAAAAGCAATTTATCTGACATCTTTCGAAATGTAGAACCCAACAACTTCTTGTAATTTTTAAAAGCTATCCAATTTTCTAACAAAGTGTAAGAACCCTTACTTTTTAAAAATTGTATTATAGATATTTTAAAACACGTTCATGCACTGGGAAGCAACATAAAATTTAGACAGTGAATGAAAATTGCAATCAAGAAAGCCCTGAGCCCTGGGCATAATCTACAATCAAACTCAAACTCAAACCCAGTGTGAAGATTGTCTTAAGAACTCATAATGGTTTTCAACTCTGGCTTAAAAAAAAAAAAATTAGAACCTGAATATTCATGAGCATTAAGATTTGGTGATGATCCTTGCCACTCTTTGTTCTCAAACAAATCGGTTTCTTTTTCTAGAAATAGTGACCAGACAAAAAATACCAGCATTCAAAGAAAACGCTCCCGTCAGTATAAAAATGGACCTAGACCTATGAAAATTTGGATTTGAGATTACAAACAGTCAAACTTTCGAACAGCTTCCATCATGTCCCTCGTTAGATTGGCTCCCCAAGGGGGAGGTGGGCTAAAGTATCGAAACACCCTGTACAGGCATCTACATATTGGAACGGTCTTCTCAAGATGGCGAACATGGGACAATTAATTGGCTTTTTTATTTCACTTTTTGCTTATATGACTGTTGAATGTTAACGTGTTGTTTACAATGCCACCGATGCCTATTCTCTTTTGCTGAATCTAGTGGCGTATTTTCTCGGCTAAAAATGTGACGATCGTTTTCTTTTCCTACTGGAATAACGTTGCACTTTTTTGGATGAAATGTTTAAAACCAGTTTTTGCTCTTTTCACTTAATCTAAGTCTCTATGTAAGATGAAGTGTCATTTTCTGTTTAAATAGTCTTGGAATTTGTTTTCCATTCGTACCGTCTGCAAATAAGTATGCATCCGACTCAACTACTTATAGGAGATGGTTGATCAACAGGACAAACAAAACTGATCCTGGGCAGACCCTTGAGGAAGTCCTGATAATACTGGTACATGACATAGCAGTTTGAATTTATTTTGTACATCTCTTCAGCGTGACCGAGATTAACAACTTCAAAATATAAATATGTATGTTGAAATTGCATGTTCTTTTAAGTAGTGGAATACACCCAGTGCCAAATATAAGGCCTTTTGAGACGACATCGTACATATTTAAAAAATCAAATATTTCGTGAACTTAATTTTTGGTTGGCTTTAATTTGCATGCTGTTGCTCTTACGTATGGCTTTTTTTTTTTTTTTGGCAATCTTGAGCGAGTCTAAATTAGTTGCAGATAAGTATGAAATTGAGCCCTGATTCTCCGAAAAGGGAGAAAAGACAGAAGAAAAAGATGCTTTTAGCAGATGACACAGATGATGTCATTAGGCTTCCGAATTCCAGAGGACAAATGAAAACATGCAATGTTTTATGTTCTCATTGAATCTCTTCTTGGGAATATGACGACAAGGGAAAATTCAGTAATAAGTACCATTCATTATAATTAATTAGGTATTCAAAGGAAATATGTATCTCCAGGAGAAAGCCGAAAGCGTTCGCGATCTTGCAAACAGATTGTGTACAGAATGTGCAGTTGATGCATTAGCAGATCTTGTGCAGGAGTTGGAAAATCAATTTGAAAGTGATTTATCCAGTTATCCAGCAAACCTTGGTCAAAATTCCTTGCCGAATTTTCAGTTGCTTAACAAACTTCATTCCCTGAAACTGGAGGCTTTGTTTCCAAATGTTCTCAACCTGCTGAGAATCTTCTGTACTTTGACTGTTACAGTTGCACAAGCTAAGGGCCCTCCAGCACCCTTTCTAGTGTGTGAAATGTTTTGCAGTCCACAATGAATTAAGACACCAGTCTTAAAACTTTAGCCATTGAGGCCAGCCTTGTGCGGATTTTGGACTTTGAACCTGTAATTGATGTCTTCACTAGAGGCATATCCCGCAATGCTCCGTTATTGAAAAAAGAAAAATAAAGGTATGCTACATAAGTTTTTAAATAATTAATCTTACAGTACTTCGTTTATACCTGTCCACTGAATCAGCAAATAGTTGTGTAAGGTACGAAATCAATTGTTCGTTGTGTTGTTATTAAATGGCTGATGTGATTACTACCCAGGGGAGCGACCTGGCAATCAAAGGCACTGACTATTACCGTAAAAGCAATTGAGTGATTTTACAATTTTTTCTGTTTAATATACTACAATCACCTTTAATGTGCAAATGGAAAAAAAGAAAGGAGTGGTGTTAATTGCAAACACAGCATGCAAAAAAAAAAAAACAACAACAAAAAACAAACAAACACAAAAAAACCCCAACGTTTTTGGACGAGTAGTCTACCCTGGTGTATGCGGTGTTCGGAAGGAGTTAGGTGTTCAGAGTACATCGGATCAGTGATGTCAGACGATTAAACTTAACAAAAGAAACACATGACAGTATCACACCATCATTTAACTTTTCCTGACTGATTTGTCATTATCAAAGGTGCTTAATATCCTTACTAAAGAACCATCCAGCAACATGTTAGCACCCGTGTACAATTTTAAAGTACAATATTCAATGTTTAATAACATATTAGATAAACTCAAGACTAAGTAATAAATCTTACAATTTTGAGTTAATTGTAAAGTTTTCTATAGTGATTGGATAATATAATATACGTATGACGTATGTATGTAGCCTATTTGGGGTGGGGGCGGGGGACTTATCGAAAAGTTTTTTCTGTTAAAATTAATTCCACCTTTTAGCAGCTAAGCAAGAGCATTTTTTAAGGACCTATGGGGTTGTTCTGCAATGTACTTATCGGCAAGATCTTCTACATAAGATGGGGCTGGACTAAATAGTCGAGAGGTCACTTTTTCTGTTTCTTTGTTAGAACCTAAAAAAAGGGCGCGTATAAAGTTTTATTGCTGTTTCTGGTCCTCGGGGATGTCCTTTAGGAAAATCCTTTCAGCAATTTTTTTTTCTACAGGCCTCTGAAAATGCCGTTTCTGAAGTTACCAAAGCCTGATCGATTACCTAGCATATGCGTTTGTCGCAGCCGCTGTAGTTTTCACACCTCAAATGTACAAATATAGTAAAGTAAAGTTAGTCCCAAACCAATGACTGGGTATAGGGGAATTAAGGGTAGAGCCCTAATTATACTAGGCATACGGCATAATGTGGTAGTTTTCCATTGCTTTCCACGCCGACTTTACTTCGCCAAGTCTAGAAAGTCCTAGCTACCCATTTATACTGCTGGGTGAACAAGGAGCCCCGAAAAAATCCACTGCCTGGCTGGGGGTCGAACTCGGGCACCCTTGCATGGTAGTCACCCGCTCTACCAACTGAGCTACCGGGCCGCCAGGTCTAGATGTAGGTCTAGATGTAGAGATCTAGAATCTAAATCTAGAATAGATCTAGAATCTAGAATGTAATCAAGATCTAGATCTACTCTTTTACTTGCTTGGCACAGGACTCTAGACTTAGGGCCCTATTATGCAGTTACAATATCAAGATTTAGATGTAGGTACAGATTGTATAGACCTACAGATATTGATCTTTTCCCGAGAGCTAGATCTAGATAGATGCATGATCTACGATCAGCTGGTTTTGTTTACATTCAGCTAATCTAAGAGGGGCATCAATCGATGTACTTTCAAGGATAAAATGGTGATACTATTAACCTGATGAATCAGAAAAATCTCCTGACTGTTTACTTTCAGATTTAGTTTACCAAACAGTCGCTGACGACATCTGCTTATTGCTTTGTCAATGGAATTAATATTTTTATTCAAGAAAACGGCATTCAGTTCACCTGCCATGGGGGCAGCCATTTTGACACCAACAGACTCAATGAAAAATTAACAGAGGAATGTATTCTTTTGTTTACCATACAAAACAGTCTTCTTTTTATAAGTTATCAAAGATTTGAATTGTAAAACTTTAAAATCATTGTTTGCTGTTTGTAAAAAAACGAAGATTTGTCGACTACAATGAAGATAGGAGTAGGAATTAGTTTGTTTAGCGGATATGGCTCTGAGGTGCTTGGGAATGTGTATGAATATTTGAAACAGACGAGAAGAAAGCCAAAGCTGTTACTTTTCATTTGGTATACAACATGACGATGTTCTTGTCATGTTTGATGACGAAATTGGCGATGATAAATGGACACAGCTTTGACAATTTTTCTACGTCAAGTCGATTTTACAAACTCAAAGTTCAGCATTTGACCAGGCCTAAAAAAAATTGTAATTGTTAAAAAAACTAGATTCTTGTTCAATTCCATGTTTTCAGAGATAAAAGATGAATAATTTTTGTTTTGAGAGAAATCAAAATCCCAAAATTGACATTTAAAGCCTAAAGCACCTTTATCGGCCTCTATCTCGATAAAAGGTTTGCAGACTATTCTGTCCTTTTCCCAAACCACCACAAATGCTATCCACAATGCTTTTGTGTCCATGGAGAAGGAAAGCCAAATCAAAAGAAAAATGTTCTTACAATCTTTAGAATTTAGAAGTGTTTGGTCAAAAGATGTGCATAAACATCACCGAGGACAAACCTAAAAGGCTGACTCCATCATGTCCTTGGATGAAATCCAAATTCATATTTCTCAGTTATAATTCTGTTCATTTGTGTTGCATTAGAGTCCAATGTAGGCTGTATGGGAACTATCTAAACAAAACACTGTTGAAAAGCATGGTCCATGTATATGACATATCTTCTAGTTGACATGATTTATATTAACTACTGGCCAATGCCCATTAAACCCATCGAGATTTTCTTCGGACCCAGTACTAACAACTGAAAATAAATAATGATGATGTAAACGAAAGGTGATATGCTGATAGCACAAAAAGTTACATCCAAATCATTTTCACAACTGTAGAAAGAAAAATCATTGTAGTCAGCCGATTTTTGTATCAATGGCTAAGAAAATTTATCGTTCTTAGATAATAGTTATAATCAGGACTTAAGTCTTTGTATGAAAATATTCTTACATGTTTTCCCTTTCATGACATCTTTTAGTCACACTATTTTTGTGAAGTGTAAGGTAGGATTAAGTCACAGGAATTTGATACTTTCGAAAGTCTTACCTTGTTTTATCAGATTTTATAGCATCGCATCATTACTTTCATTGATGCTATGTCTTAACCTGTTTTATCCACCCCAGAATGTATTAATCCAGATGGGTTTAAATGTGATATCCATTGATGGCCTTCTTATCCGACAAGCAAGGAGCTATGTTCTTCGTTGTTTTGGCTGCATGAGGTAAGAATTTCAAGTCATTCATCTTTGCTTGTGAGAAAGAATTGAAAAATAACTGCTCAAAGAATAAAAAATCCTTGAATGGAGGGCAATGAAGGGCCCCCCAAAAATTAGTGGTAGATGGAAAGAAACAATTTACGTCACTCATATCAACTACACAAATATTGACACCTCACACATATTGTTGCAATGTATAAGTCCCGTATTATTTTGAAATAATGCACATAAGACCATTGTTATTTTCCCAATGAATTTTGACTCAAACCACTTCCATCCAAAGTCCCTATTTTGTCAGTGTGGACAATATTAGTCTACATAGTCTACAAAGCATTGTTATATTGTCTAATTAACGTATGCACATCAATATTATTGATAATTTAGAATAAGAAATATGTCATGAGAGAGAGAAAATGGAAACTGCGAGTCTTTTACTTGTCATTCTTTTGATTCAGTTTGAAACATTGTTCTTTATTCTGATGTTTTTGTTTTTTATTTGTTTGTTTGTTGTTGTTGTTTGTTTGTTTTTTTGCTAAGTTTTGCCTTTTCGCTCTTTTCAGAATAACAAAAGACACCACAAAAGTCTTCTGTCCCCACTGTGGCAACAAAACATTGAGACGACTGACTGCAAGCATTGCTGAAGATGGAACTCTCAAATATTACTTGGCCAAGCAATATACGATTTCAAAGAGGGGCACAAAAGTGAGTGAATTGACATTTGTGATTTTAACAACCCTTTTCTGTGATAGCAGTAGGTGGTCTTTGCTCATGAAAGTATAATTGTCTGATCATTTAAATGTCTTTAGTAATTAATGCCTGAACGAGCCTAGAGCAAAAAAAAAAAAGGAAATTAGAATCAGGTAGCCATACACTCTACCCAATAACCATAAGGCTTTGAAATGAGCATGTACTCTTTGGTACGATGTACTGATGCTTTGGCCTAGTGGTAAAGCGTCTGCCTAAGATCCTGATGCCGTGCTTTCAAACCCCATTGACTTATGCCTAAGACTTGAAAGTTTGCTGTGTAGTAAGTTTCTCACTTGGCGCACAGCATGATGAGAGCAGTTCTAACAGCTAGTCAGCTTGGTGTTAAAATACTGCGACGGGGTGAATCATTTGAGTTGTGCTATGTGTGGCAGCACTTAGACGTGTCTGAATAGCATCGTTGCTGAGATAACCTACGATGTTGAAAAGTGACGTTAAAACCCAAAATAACAAATAGTTGGTTTGAAACATGCCCGCAGGGAAAGGCTTGGTTTGGATTCGGGGTCCTTGGAAGTCGAGGTGAAGCTTCATGAAAAGTTGCACCCTGGGAAAAACTAATTCCTATAATTCCTTCCTCCCGTTCATAACTTGCCTGCTGTAGGCAGATAAATAGAACTGGTGATATCGTGTTTTCTTATGAATTCATGTGGTAAAGCCTCTTTCTTTCTTTGTTTCTTTTATCTAATTTATCATTTAGTTGACTATCACTCCTCCCATCCTGCTTCCACCTGTCTCCCCAGAGTGAAACATGTAGGGCTCACGTAAGAGTAGGCTCATGAAAACACTGTCTTTCCTTACCGTTGGTTGTATAAGATGAGATCAAAAGGCTGTGGTCAGATTCGTTCTTTGCAAGATGTGTGAATTGGTTGCCTGTTCTTGTGAGGAACTGTTCGGTTTGTGTCCCCTCACCCTTTGTTTGAACATGTTTGCCGAAATAGATGGTGAGGCCCAGACAATTTGGTGACATACCCATTATAAAGAGTAACATCACGGTTGTATTTTTTAGGTCACTCGATAGAACAGTAAGCTATCTAGGAAAGGGAGTGGCCTTAAGCAGCAACTATGCATTCAATTAATATGTCTACCTATATTTCATCAATACACGTTATGGACATGTCATAATAAAATGGGCACAAACAGCCGACTTTCACAAAAATCAGCAATGCCTATTCCCATGTGGAGTTTCAGCTGCTGTAGTTTAATAATTCTTAAATACAAGATAAGTGGATACTGAATTGAATCTTAAGTTGAATTGTATACAAGTTTATTGTCCCTTTACAGGAGCAATGTTCTGTTCATTTATAACAGTAAAATATCCACGTTTCAATGCAAGACATAATATATTAAAACTCCATAATTATGTCTCTAAATTATTATTATACACTTTGATATATCATATATATTCATATATTATCACAAGCCTCTTTCTTCCATGTAAAGATTGTTCACATTATGTATTTAGTTATAAAAGACATGAAAAGCAAAGGGAAAGCCTAAGACTTTAATGGCATTGAAAACCATAAAGGTAAAAGAAAGGATGGGTTGGTCTGGCATTTTTGATTGAAGAGAAGTAAGAGAGAATATTTCCTTGGGTAAACAGCACTTGAAGCAGTGGGAAGGAAAAAAACCTTGGATGAATAGGGAGATAAGGGGAAAACTTTTTATGATGAACAGTGGGGAGACTGGAAGGAGTTGAGAGCTTATAGAAATCATAAAATTACTACTTCTTCATTGATGATACTCAAAAAAAGAAGGCCAACGGAGCCTTAATTTTTTCTCCAACTTGAGATACTCTTTTCCCCTCTTCAAACTGTTTCGAGTCAAGCCTACTAATTTCTAGATTTTACTATTGTTTGAACTGCATTAGAATTTGATCATAAATATCAAAATGATAAAAATGCATCCTGATGTTATCAGCTACCAGTAATGAGCAAAAAGTGCCTTCTCAATTGGACGAAATGCCTTGGAAATTACCACACTGTTTGTGTTATATTATTAGGTCAGTTTAGCTCGTAGCAGGAAGTAGGGGTCAGAAGCGTATCAATGGGACAGTATTAAAACAAGTTTAATTTTACATTGGCTGCTTTTAAATTTTGTTCGTTGGTTTGTTTGTTTGTTTGTTTTTCAGTTTGCTTTGCCCGCTCCTAAGGGAGGGAAGTATGCCTTGAATCCAGTTTTGTTTGAAGACCAACCAATGCCTCACCAAAGGATTACAAAGAAAGCCAGAGAGAAATGGGACATCATGTCGGCTGATATCGTTGGTGGTAGCAGCCCCTTCAAAACAAATGATGTGACAAGCAAATCTGCTCAGTTGGGCTTTCTGAATAAGACCACACCCCAATGGGCTAAAAGGAATCCTAATGAAAATAGAAAGAAATCTGGTAAAAATCGAAGGAAAAAGTGATAAAAAATAAAATTTTGTCTTATATAAATCATCAATCTCATCGTCTTTATTTGAATAATATTTTCTTTAATGGTTGTGTCTGAGAGTCCACTGAATGAACATTATTCAATTTAGATTCTGCCAAAACCTCCCCTCCAAAAAAAACAAAATAACAACAAAAAAAACTCTTACGCCTCTTGTCACTTAAAAAATGGGATGCAAATAAAAGCATACCTGAAACCAAAGCATGTTATCAATATACAGTCCATTTCTCAACCTAGCTCTTTGCCCATTAATCACTACATTATTAAACCTGCAAGTCCAATTTCTATTATCCCATGTCCAAAACAAATCGACAAGCGACAAGTACGAATTAAATTGCAGTTGCTCTGAAAAAGCACATACTTTCTTTTTGAGAATGTAAAAATACTGGTATTTCAATGAAAATCATAAAATTCTTGTGTCTGTTATGGTTAGCGGTGCTGTTCAGCCTTATACAATATTAAATTATTATGCCCTCCTTCCATAATTACTGGGTAGATTTTGAGACTCAAAACTTAAGGAGTAAGAAAAGATGCAAAACTGACTAATATAAATTTTATCTTCAAGATATAACCTTATAATCTGCAAACTTGTCTTGGCATTGTTAGTCCACACACAAGTGCTCTTTATGTTGGTTTATTGAAACTTGCCATCTATATCATGTTACGGTAAAATACCAGGATGATAGCATGAACCAAACATTGTCAAGAGAAAAAAAGTCATACCTCACTCACTTACCTTCAAATAGTTAAAGACATTTCTTTCCCATTGCCTTAAATTACAAGACACAAGCAGGCAATTCATATGTATGTGCAACGGAAACAGAGGGATAAAAAAGAATTTGTTTGTACCATCCTCTATAATGTATCTCTAAAGCCCATGTCGCCTTTACAATAAATTACTTTTTTCATTCTGTAATATCATTTTAAGATTAATCTTATAAAGTATGATGGATTTGGTAGTTGTCCTGTTATTTTCATGATCTTGCTAAAGTTCCAGAAATTTACTACAGTAGATGCGATTACCGGGGTCCTAGGCAAATTGGATTTTTATGCAAATTCAAGGTTCTTGGGAATATTTGTCATTGAAGAGGGTTTTTCCAAAACTAAGTAAGAGCATTTACGATAAGAAATCAATCCCTATTTTTGGCTATGTAAATTTGAAAAACCAACAACATGAATCCTGAAAAAGCCATAGTGCTTTGAAAACTCCACCGAAATTAGAATATCTATGTATTAAATTTTTTCTCAAAACCTTCTGTTTTCTGTAGCAGCTGACTTTCCTGAACAAAATTCAAAACATGTTGAATTTGGGATACTGAGTTTTGGAAAACCACTCGATTTTACTGATAGTGAAAACTGAGAGCGTCAGTTGGGAGGCTTATACTGCTTACTGGTCTTGTAACTGGCCTGGTCATTGGGCAGTTCATGACTGACCATCCCAACAATTGATTCCTTTTTTGGCAGTCTTGGGACATAGCTTGCAATGCAGCAAAATTCTTTCCTGTCTGTTTGCTGATGTTGTTGCCCATTTCTTCTGTTGTCTGCCTCTTCTTTTTCCTTGGACCGTTCCCTGTAGAATTGTTTTGGCCAGGCCGTTTGTTCTTGTTATGTGGCCATACCATTTTATCTTCCTTTGCTGAATAGTGGTCAGAAGATCTTTATTCTGACCAATCTATTGCCTGATTATGTTTCTTACCTCCTTATTTGTTATGTCGTCTCGATAGGAAATGCCAAGGAGTCTCCTAAAGCATCTCATTTCATTTTTACTGCTGTTATTCTTTTCTGTAAGTCAGCAGTGAGAGTCCATGCAAACAGGAAAGTGGATAAAACCAGTGCTCTGAGGAGTTTGATCTTAGTCGTGAGACTGATGTTTTGTCCTTATCAGCTTTGCTAAAACACTTGCAGTCTGTGCTGCTCTTGCCAGCAGTTTTGGCGTGGACCCTTCTTCACTAATCATGGCGCCAAGGTATTTGAATTGCGTCACTTGCTCAAGTTGTCCCCTCATAATGTATTTGGCTTGGATTGGGTCAGTGCTGTTTGTCATGAGTTTAGTTTTCTCTGCACTGATCTCCATTCCATATTTGAAAGATGTTTCGTCCAGACATTTCACAAGGTTCGTAATTGGTAGGGCAGTTTCTTAAACCATCACACAACAAGAGAGTCTGTATTGTAGGTGATTGGTTATTTATTCAGCCATTCAGGTCATGACAAAAAAAAACAAGAGCCAACTAAATTCATTGCTGAATGAGAGTAGGTGTCTGTTAGCTGTCAATCACTTGTCTTTTGAAGTTTGGCCATGACATTGTTGCAGGCAAAGCAAAACCATATGTCTAACAATATGGGTCTTCTCTCAAATATCATTGCTATGCTCAGCCTAGTGCCTACAGAGAACCTTGTTCACAGGTGACCAAGATGCTTATCATCGGTCATATATCAGGGTGTGTGATTATGCTTCCCACCATTTTATTTACATGACCATCTGGCTCCAAAATAACAAAGGACAATATCTCAGCACTCCTTGTGCCTTGTGTGATGTGGAGGTAGCCCAAGTTTTCCTCTAGTGCCCTGATAAGCACCCCGGTGGGCAACGTTGAGGCAAAACATCTGGCAGATATAGGTGTCAGATTTTGTATATCCCTTGCATTACATTTAATTTGTCCCCATACTCGAAATATGTGATTTAATGAAGTCAGGTGTGAATATCCTCTCTCTGGTCAAAACTATAGGAGTGATGATCGATGAAAAACACTTCTTGACAAGAATTTTGGACAAGATAAATGATTTGTATCATAAGTTGATTGGGTTCTTAGGCAAATTAATTGTAAACTAGCAGGTTCCTAGGGGGTGAATTTATGGAGAGAAAATTTGGTTTGACTTATAATTGGGTTCTTAGCCAGTACCTAGTATATATTTTATTATTTAATTGGAATGAACAGACAAAAATGTTGAATCTTAAACAAAACATTGTCTGAAACTGACCATGCTAAATGCCAAGGGTTATCATTGACAGAAAGTTCAGATGGAAAGAGGAAAATCAAGTCTTTGCAGGACATAAAGACAAATATGTTCAATTTTTTATAAATATGTTTCTTGTAAAACCTGTTCTATAATAAATGCATGTTATAGATGTTGTGAAAAAAAAACCCAACAAATTAACAAACACACAAACCCGAGATAGTCTAGAACAATGCCATGCAATTCCTGTTCACAACTTATGATTAATATTCACAACAGGTAGCATATCATCAAATCTTAAGACTAGTATGGATGACATACCAAGGGTAACAAAGAGTTGGAATAAACATCATAACATTTTACTTAGAGCAGAAATGGACTTTGATATACACTGAAACAATGTCGTAGTGGTCCAAACAAAAGTACAACTCATCAGTTAGGCAACCAGACGAACACCTTACCAGCATCCAAATTTGCACTGATTTCCCAAAGACACAATAAGTACTCATACAAGTATAACATTTATGGAGTAAAATGTCACTCAATGTTAAATCCAGCCGTAGTTTTCACAACTTTAAAAATGTACTCCAGTCAACTTCTGCTCTCTACAGACACAGACAAAAAACAAAACTGGGTATTTTAGTAATTTCACTAAACAAGCTCACAATCAATAATACTCAGACCTACTGAATCGGTCAGCTTAAAAAGTATGTGAAGGAGAAAAGAAGGCCATTTTAGAGAACTTGTGCTGAAACAAAAACTCTATCATCAGTATACATGGGGGAACAGCTGATATAACTGTAAAACACCTTGTATGACAGTCATGCCATAAACGCCGAAATCAATTTTTTTTTTGTAATGGGGTTTTGTTGTTGGGGTTTTTTTTTTGGGGGAGGGGTTGTTTTGTTTTAAGAAATTGAGTAATTATGCAAGCCTGAACCCCACAGTCTATATTACATTGTTCTGTTCATTACCTTTACTCTACTGTATCATCCTCTGGTATCTTTAAGATGTCAAGGGGGGGGGGGGGGGTTGGGGGGTAGAAAGTTT
>JAOWAZ010137712.1:0-12770 GCA_028565935.1 Goniobranchus fidelis
CCGACTAGTCGGCTCATCGTACGGAAGCGTTGGGTGGCTGAGCCGATCAGTCGGCTCATCGTAGTGAATGAGTTAAGGGAGAATGAACAGTTAACAACATGCCCTAATTTATGAGGTTAAAACGATTCAATTAAAGTTTAATTTTGAATTTCTACATTACAAACACTGACATAAACCAAAAATAAAATGATCAAGATTTGTTTTATTTTCGCATTACTGATTTACATTGAAAAAGACAAAATAAAAATGTACATTTTGAATTGACACATACTATTTTCGCATTTTTTAAATGTTACATTTACCCTTGAGTTATGGAACTTTTCTCCATAAATTTTATCAAAATCAAAATTATCATCATATGCCTGCAGCAAAGCATGGATAATTGGCTAGCATTATATACATACAATAAATAAAAAGGGTATAGTATATGAACTTGCAATCACCTGCTAACAACTGACAATCATGAACAAAAGGAGATTGGAATATATACATATGTGGGCCATGCAATCAGAAATTTTTTTTTTTTAAAAATTGCTTTCATGTCATCAATATCCATGCTGCCAAGGACAAGAGACCCTCCAAAAAAAGTAGACCATTCACAATCTTTGTAGGTGACATTAAAGAGATTAGTGGAATGTGCATGGGTGAAATTACCCAGAAAAGTAGGAATAGAGAAGTCTGCAGGCAAGTTGTAAGGACATTAAGTGTGGCAGCTAACATTGGCCACAATGAAGCTGACAAGCAACAGGTGATACAATCTGTAATTAATGGGTGTACAGTTTGGTCAAGTCAATCGTGGGAAATCGGAGGAAATAATATAGGCCTACTTAGGCCATCATAGGGACACAGATGGTTCAATGATTAAGGCGCCGGCCTCGGATTGGGAGGTCCTGGGTTTGATTCTTGTTGAAGCTGACATGTTTTTTCCGTAAGCGAGAAATCTTAACCTAATTGCTTCATTCGACTCAGGTGTTAAATGAGTTCCTAGCAATAAGCTGGTATTGTTGCGCTGAATGTGGTAACTTTAACTGTATACTCCCCTAGGGGTATGACTGCTAGGGGATAAAATATTGTAAAGCGCTATGATGCTGTTCTTGGACTGTGGTAAGCACTATATAAATGTAAACTTTATCTTTATCTTTACTATACATAATATCACACAATGTGTTAGTACACATACGATCTTAATAATAATAATTATTTTTAAAAGATCAAGACTGACTCAAATGTGTACAAAACATGAGGTCAAAACGTGAACATTTTCAATTTTTGACAACAATTTGGCACAATAGTAATGAAAAATATTAAGTGTACACGACGAATAGACAAATGACTTGAAGCGTTTTATGTTTATGATTTATTACACGAAGTACAGGGTGTACCATAAAAAAGTGTACCATTTCCAAAGGTCATGAAATGATTGGTGATTGACAAAAATGAAAAATTCCAACTGTGACCTGTAATTCATTCAAGGTCATTTTGTTCCCTGAGCATGGTTTGACTTTTCCACTACATCCATGGGTAAAGTATAAGATGTGCAGAGGTTACATCTTTTGGGTATGTTTCTCATTTCAATTGTGGCTGTGTCCAATAGAGGCCTTTTCTTTCGAGAGCCTGGTCAATGTAAACTGTGCTAATTAAAGAGCAAAAATGTATGAACATCTTTAGCCCTTCTAAAGAAAAAAAGGGATGATAGTAAGAACGAATGGTTTTAGCAAGGTGGAGCTGAGAGACAATGTTTAAATCAGACTCCTCTCACGACAGACAAACAACACATGGGCACCCCACAGCCCTGAACTGTACCTTCTTGATTATTTCTGGAACTTAAGGACTAGATTAAGAGAGTGGTGAGAATTGTGATACATGTATGTGAAATTGTGCCGCAAAAATATAGACAACTCTGAACAGCACATCAACCTCTGTTTGCAGAGGAACGGAAAGCACTTTGAACACAATTTATAAATTTTAATTCACAATAAATAGAAAACCGTCGATATTGATTTTATTGTCTCATTTCGCCATTCAATGTTTATGTTTACTCTCATTAGTGTCTTCATGCTTTCAAAATTTTTTTTACTTACTTTTCAGAAATGATCGCCTTCATCAAACACGTTCAGTTAAGTTTAAAAGTGACATGGTTGCACAGCTTCCGTTTTAAGAAACTTTCTTGGGGTTGCAGTTGCAGGTGTTTTGTATCAAACAAATTGCCCTTGAATAACGTTTGTTACGCCTTAAAAATTTTTCGATTTCACTAAACCATTGGTGAGCCACAGCATTTCAAAAGGGTCTCCTTTTTTATGGTACATGCTGTAATATGAGTTGTAATTCTGAGCACTGTTACAAAGAAAAAAACATACATCTTTCTCCTCCTTGACTAATACTGTCCAATTTCTTCCTCTCCTTTCACAACATAATTTCTTAAGTTATAAACCATCTTTCATTTCACTCCAAGAGAAAATAAATTCCATTAGAAACAAAATAAAAAACACAGGAATTGAATAACCAACATGTACAATTTTTAAAAATAAAAACAAAAACAAATTAAATGTACTTCTTTTCCTTCAATTTGGATAAGTTATTTCATGACTTCAGCATTAAAAAAAATTGATAAAAAAAATAATAAGAAGTGGGAATCTAAAAATTAGGAATCATATAATATGTACCTATACACATATAATGATTTTTTCCTTAGACTTCATGGGCTGGACAGCATCATGGGAATTAGCAATATTCTGTGTATGACTAAAGCAAATTATCTATAATTATTGAATTGGGTACGGCATTGTTTTATATTATATTTTACTTAGCATGCAGGGTACGAATATGAGTTACCTATGGATGAATGTCTCGGTGGCTTGGACTTGTAATTCAAAGAAAATAATCTTTTGACCAAGCAGTCAGCTTCAAATGCAGAGCTAGTAAAGATAAAATTAGAATTAAAAAACAAAACAAAGCATACTGATACCAAAATGTTACAATGCCCTCTCCAACTCCAACTTACTCCCAACCCAAAGGAAACTTGCGGGAAAAAACAAAATCTCTACTTGCCAATGCCACTTGTCAGATTAAGTCTACAAACCAAGCCAAAAAAACACATGATTGATGACAGTGCACATTCAAACAAGCACTGCTCCATTATCTCATCAGAAAGTGCCACTTGTGTAATATTCTCAGGCAATCCTTCTCTTCTCATCTTTGTTTGAAAAGTGTGAGACAATCCTAAAAGGCTCATTTATTTTGATCAGACAGGCTGGAACCCAGTCTCCTCTATTAGCTAGTTATGATGTGGTGTACAAGCTACATATGACAGTAACATATTCGTTCAAGTTAAGAATTTGGCATCAAGTGCCACATTTCTTTTTCATTCACCCAGAAGTATGTACAGAACTTAAACTGCATGTATCTCTCATAAAGAGTGTTCTAGCACTAAAGGATTGAATTTCAATGGAAAAATGTGTGTGTGGGGAAAAGAGGAAAAGCGTGCAATGTGTAAGAAAGATTGATATTAATATATTGATTTGGGACACAGTAAAGTATGTTTGAAAAGCCTGAGTAAGCAGAATTTACCAGCATCAAGGTTATTCTAAAGAAGATGCAACTATGTTGGGCACAACACATCTAAAAAAATAAATAACCACCGCCTGCCCAATGTCATGTTCAGTTACACAGGAGCTCCAAAGAAGATATTCAACGACTTAAAAATCCCCTGTCAGCTTACCACATCAAGCATTGTCAGTGGTAAGCCCTGATACACTTCTCACACTTCTTACTTCTAGTAAGACTCCTCCTTTGAGAACAAATGCAAAGCTTCTTAACCTTGGGAAGAAGTAAAATAAAAGGAAGAAACAGCAACAATCCCAGACTGTCATTCCACAGAAGCTACCTATGTCAATCTCATCAGTCACAAGTGGGCTTGCACCAAACATGAACTTCTTCAGCTTCTATGTGTTACGCTAAGCCAAGCCAAGAGAGATTCAAAGTAGACAAGTGAACGGTAGATTAATGTTAATCCAGCGAGCCTGCATCAGATTTGGACTTCTGCAACTTCTTTAAATCTTTTGCAGAAAGCAAAACTGAGAGAGATTCAAAGTATAAGCCACACAAGTAAATATACATTAATTTTAAAGCATTTAAATCTCAATTCAACAGATCATAACTGACACTGAATTTCAATGTAGGTCTTCTGCAACTTTAATCTTAGCTGATTCCATCCATGATTTTTTCATGGTGTGGACAGAGTTATTCTCTCTTAACTGTTTTCCACATAGATACTGAATTATTTTAAAGCACACCAACCTCTAAATTATCCTTTCTAAGCTTTGTCATAGATCAAACTGTAAAAAACTGATAGTAGAATTTGAATTTGAACATTTAGATGCTTTGGTTGTAGACCAATTTGAATTATTTCACAGAAATCACACATCAAAACAAATTATGATGTAATAATTTCAAGTTTAGATCCACATCAAAACATCTCCTGGGCATATTTATAAAGTAACATTTGTGAATAAAGCCAAAATCTTTATACTGCACTAACAATTAGTACAGTGTGCGCCGTTTGTGTTTGTTGTATTGCAACTCGCTCTGCAACAAAAACAGAGATATTTACTCTCTCATTCTGGGTGGTTAAAAAGTGGAAAGATCGTTCAAAAATCAGACTTTCGTTTCCTATTTCACAGAACCGCTGTAGAGGTCAAATGGATGGAACGGGAAAACCTGCAGCCGCTGACAGCAATCGAATGAACGGAATCAGTTAATTTAAGTTACAAGGTAAATGGACAAATAACTGACAAAAGATACATGTACAAGACCCAAGTTTTCCACTATTCTCAGGATCCTTAATAGTTATAATAAAGTTATCCAATAGTAACACTTCTTGAAAAAGTATTCCATTCTACCACATATCGCCCTTTCTTCCAAACCTCAAGCTTGTTCATGAGCTTAACTTAAGAATCATGACTAGTAACATCAATGCATTTGCTATAAGAAACTCACAGTCTAGTCTATTTGCCACAGTGAAAACAAAGTGACTAGGCTAAGTTTTCCGACTCTACCTCAATTACAAATTTCATTCTGAATGATACATCACATACTAAAATTATTTTCTCCACAGATTAGCTTTAACAATAAGATACCCCCTTCCCATTTACCTCTTAGACAGGACCTGCTACACCCAACTAATATGAGAAACCTCTTCAATACTTTGGTCACTATGTCTAAGGTGTTACATTTAAAAGTTAAAGATAAAGGAATAATAACTGTTAAAATGAGTTGTGTCTTAAAGCAACTATGACTAGTGCTGAAATGAGAAATGTGATTGTTGTTGCTGTTCTAGAAGTCTTTCTTGTTTGTCCTGTTCCTTGACTTGATCTTGGGCTTCCTTTTGCATCTTCTCCATTTTTTCAAGAGTCACAGATTTCAGTGGTAAAAGTTTTGGTTTGCACAGTACCAGTGTTGGCATGTCTTCTTGGTACACCTGCCCTTTTTGGGGCACCCATTCATTCAGCTTCACTTGGGACATTGTAACTGAATTCCAAGCTCAACTGAAAAAGAGAAAGATTAAGAAGTCATATTATCTCAAGAAATAATCTATATGTTTTAAAAGGCTGACTAATACCTATAGATCTATGCTGCACCCCAATTGCAGACTGATGTATCTGACAAAAAAACAGTTTTCCACTTTGTTTTCATAAACTGACTACTAAAAACTGTATCCATCTGCTACAAACAAAAGTAGGCCTATACGGTTAAACACAACCTACTATGGTCAATCATCATTCCAACCAAAAGTATAATCAGTCGATAACTTTAACGAGGCTGATCATCAAAATTTTTTGCATCTATCTTGAAAACACAAAACGTGCAGATACATCAGCCTACCATTGGGGGGCAGTATGCCTCACCACAAATATCACATACCCTCACTTACCATTCAGGACAATTTGTGATTTAATTTTTAATCATGTACAGCACGTACTCCATGCCACCAGCCCATGCCATGCCAATAAATATATATATACAAAAACCCAGACCAATAGGTTTGTTGTGAGCCAAGCTGTTTAATAGGACTTATACAAAGTAAGTACCACTTCTGTCTTCCCCAACTCTTCCTGAATCTGTAAGTGTTCACTCTGCAATGGATACAGTGACTCAGTCTTCGATGAGATGATGTGATGCTATGGCTCGCGAAAAAATACAGCAAGCCAGGCACACACATGGTGATAATTCAGAGACAACTTAGCCCAATAACATGACTTCTTCATTGCAATTTCCATAGGCCTGTTATAAAATAACCTTTTACTTCATGTTACATATTATAGTTTCACATTTCAGTATGGAGTGCTGGTTGTTGAGAATATGTTTCAGTTTGACTTACTGACTTATGCGCTGGCAATGTTCAACAGATCTCACAGCTTTGGTTTCTCTCATATAATTCTTATCCTTGGTGCCTGCCATTGATTTCTGCTGTTAGCCACAGTTCTTAGATCTGCCAGGTCTTGCAGGGAGAATGGTTTGTTCCATTGACCTTTTTGAGGCCGTTGGTAAGCATGACATGGAGTGTTGTAAAAGGTCTTCCTCTGCACTTTTTGGTGTTTGCTGTTGTGAAGTAAAAACTCATAAATCTAGCTTTCTTTGTTGGTTTTGCTGAATTTCTTTTCAAAATATGTCTGAAAAGTTTCTACCTAATTTTTAGGATTTGGATTGAAATTGGCATCTCGCTGCATTTTTTGTAGCTTCCAATAGGTAGCAGCAGTTCTGAATGTTAAAGCTTATGTTCATCACACAGCCTACAATTCTAATTTCAAACAGATTTAGAGGGATACTGTAACTGCTAGAAGCAACTTAAATGGCATACATTCAACCGTTTCATTAATACTGCCCATAATTATTCATTTCACTTGGATGCTTTTAACAAAACAAGTATGATATTAATTATTTCAACAACTCATGCCAGTGAGCAGGTCCAATACAAATTTGCTACAATGGAACTTGAAAATATCAATCTCGGAAATATATTAGAGAAAAGTGTAATCTATTCAAAGCCATATCCTTTGTAACCCCCTTCTGTTTAAGTTGATCTAAAAAAAAAAAAAAGATCGACAATAGCCATCAAATAGCCAATTTGGAAAAAGCAGAATCATCACATCCTCCAAATCTAAAGCACAGTACTAAACAAGAAGCTACAGATCATTTTTGTTTTTTATTGTTGTTTTTATCAGAAGGCTTGCATCATAATGTGCTAATTGCACTTAAGATCTGTACTATGTAGCACATACTGACATTATTAAGTACTGCACTCTGTGAAGGAAGGGTGTTTCCTTTACCAATGACCAATAGTACCGTATTGTTTGTCTGCATGAGGTGATAGGGGCAGGTCTAATTCTCACCAGGGCACACAGACTGAGCTGTTCTAATAATCACCAGGGCTAACGGACTGAGCTGTTAAAACACAAATATGATCATTCATAAACTAGTCATTATTATTTATGACACAAGCATGGCACATTGCATTTCACTACTCAGCATGAGGTCTCAAGGGCAGGGCCAACTGCCAGTAATGCGCAGTCTCAACATGACTCTCATTGGAGTCAATGAATAGGAGATACCTTTTGTCAAAGAGAACTCTTTCAAATCATAAATGGATGTCTCTATGCAGAATCAATAAAAAGGTCACATTAGCATGAATAGCACTTAGGGTGAGACTCAAAACGTCACGTCTATTGTCCCTTCTTTATGGTTGAGTAGTCTTAATTTTTTTATTTTACATGTTCCTGTAATTTACTCAACAGTAGCACACCGGCACTTTTACTATTTAGGGGTGAGAGTGAAGCTTATTGTCTTATGTGTTTGAACACTATTGTATACTTGAGAAAAACTGTACATTATCAAACCTTGCATCATTTATTTTAAGTGACGGAAGTAAGGGGAAAAAAACTAAAAATTATGAAAATTTTGAAGTGGACTCTCCTCAGAGTTTCGATTATCCAAAGTGTATTGAGATTTACCAGTGACATTTTTAGAATCAATTCCTTTTCTCATTAAAAGTTGTGTTTAAGAGGAAATTATGATTAACCAAGCTGCAATTACGCAGCATCCACTGTAGTGATATATGTTCTATATGAAGTAAAGAAAAATGACTTCAAAATGATCTTTTTAAAGTTAATTTGATGAAGTTCACAAATCTTCCAAAAGCCAGGTGATAGAGGTTTTTACTGTTTGATGGGTGAGGAATGTGGCTAGGCAGGTGGTCAGGGTTTCCATAGTGGGGAAATTAACTTACAGTAGAACATGAAAGTAACGCACTAGGAAAAAGCCACAGCTTAGAAATAGCCAGTAAAATCAAAATCACCAAATTTTTCTCCTTAAGTGTGGCAATAAAATTAACATGGAAGTAGCAAGTATGAAAAAAAAGGTCAACTCAGAAATAACAAGCATTTCCTCTCCCAGACTAGGAGTATGGTGGCTAAAACAGTCCTAGAAATTGACTATATTTGCTTCTTTGCTTTTCTCTTCGTTTTCATCGAAACAAAAGATTGGCCCGGGGTGGCAAAGGGCCTCGTTAAGCCACATCCCTTTGTGAGAGAGGAGAGTGGAATCTGGAGGGTCATTGGATTTAGAGTGTTGATTAGAAAGTTTGCCTCGACTCATACATGTGGAAAGTGGGATATATGCATTGTATGGATGTCGCAGAATCTAGATCTTGCCTACCACCAGTTCAGATTTTGAAAAATGTAACGCCACGAAATGTTCTTGACGGAATTGACTGCGTTCCTGGAACACATTACTCAACCATGGAACCGCGTGGACTGGATGAGATGGTAGTAACTGTCAACGGCTGATGAATTTAGTTCGACAGGCAGAGTCTCCGGATGGCTATTCTTGGAAGTGCAATAATTGCAACACCCGTACAAGTATAAGAACTGGGTCATTCTTATACTGTGTGTTGTTAGCAGCAAGAATCTGTTTTAATCTTAATATCCCTATAGGCTTATTATTTTCTTCAGTGCCAGTGCTGCACATTATATTTAATAGTTTTTTCTTTGCTTTCTTTATACAGCTATCATCATAGATCTTCAAAGTTTCAGTCAGTGTAAAGCGGCCGTAATGAGCAGGATCTAGATTATATCTAGTTCTATGTTTTCATTGTGCTTGCTTGTACTGTGAATGACGACGATGAACTGGACGTTTTTGAGTCATTTTGGTCAATTAAACCTATAAGATAAGGTAGCGTCAATTGCCACAGAGTGACGCAGTGACAAGTAATGCTGGTGTCAATTGCCACCAAGTCATGGGCTCAGTTGCCTAAGGGGAGCGCTCGCAAACCGTTTGCCATTCTCGGGGCCCTGCTGAGGTTCCCCTCAATCTAGGTAATAAGCCCCACATTTTTGGCCACTTTGTGTTTTTTTTTATGCTTCTCCTAAATAACATCTTAAAGATCAAAGTAAAAGTATTGCTAACTTAACACCACATGTCCTCTCCAAATAGTTACAAATTTTTTGATGGTAGTCCTTTAAATAGACCAACTTACGTGATGTTCGTGACAGAAATTTGGGGGCAATAAGCTCCACTAAGCCCCATAGCTTAAAAAGTCATAATGGTTGAGTACAATTGTCACAAATCCACTCAAGAGCTTCTATGTCAGCACCAGAAGGAATATCTGTGCACCTAACATGGTACCATATTGCACAGACATCACAGCAGACCCATTGCTCTGCCCCTCCGACACTGCCGCACCCAGGACAGGTTTCAGATTCTTCGTCGCTCTCTTCTTCAGAACTTTCATGCTGCCTTTTCTTGCCTTTACCCTTTGTTGTTGAGGTCTTGCTTCCTTTAGTTGATTTGGAGTTTGTAGAACCCTTTTTCTTTTTGTCTGCCTCTTCTCTAAGTCTTTGTAGGCATTCTTCTCCTGTGAGGCTCTCTCCATATCGAAACCTTAAGACTCGGGCAGATCGTCCGCGCCCAGATGCCTGTTCAAATCGTGGCTGCAGTTGTCGTAGGAAAAAATCCTTGATTGATGAAGATGCAGATGATGGGGCTGAGGGGGTTGATGGTTCTGAAGATGGTAATGGCGTTGTAACACCTTCTCCAGAGGATGTTGATGGTTCTGCAGCTGGTAATGGCGTTGTAGCACCTTCTCCAGAGGATGTCGATGGTTCTGCAGTCAGTGATGGTGGTCACAGTAAATTCTGCTCCAGAGGATTGTGATGACCCTGCTGTAGTTGTATTCTGCAATGGAGAGGATTGTGAAGCTGCTGGTGTAGATGCAGCTATCTGTGGGCGCTGTGCAAAATTGGTGGTGTCAATGGCATTCATGTTGAAAGGAAAAATCCCAGTTCCCCTGAAGCCACCTTTTACTTGATCTGCTGTAAAAGAGTCCTTAAATAAGTGTGAAATCAAGCCAGGAAAATGCTTTTTAGACACAGGTCCAGAGTGTGTTCTTGCATATTTAACGAGGAGAGATTGCCACTTGCTTTTGACTGGTCGAAATACAGAGGTATCAAGTGGCTGAAGTAAGTGAGTCAGATGGGAGGGCAGTCGAAGAAAACTCACATTATTTGCTCGGGCTTCTTCAATCAAAGGCAGGCTGATGTGAGATAGGTGGCCATCAAAGATCAGGACACGAGACTTGTTAGAAACGTGCTGTGTATTCTTCAGAAAAATTGTCCTGAACCAATCAAGAAATTGGGGGCTTTCCATCCAGCCTTTCTCGCTGGTAGTAAAGGCTGTTCCCGGTGGTCCACCTTGTGTCCAGTCCATGTAAAGGTTTTTCCCTTTATAAACGATGTAAGGAGGCAGTACTTGCCCACTGGCAGAAATACAACAGTTGACTGTGATCTGTTCACGTCCACTGCCTCCTATGCACTGGTTCACTCTACTCGATCCCTTTTGTGCCAGTACTGTCTGCGACTTTGGGTCTGTTACGAAACCACTTTCATCACAATTAAAGATTTGACTTGGTAGGCCTTTAATGTCTTTTTCAGTGAGGATCTTGTCCAATAAAGTGAACCAATTTTGAATCACAACTGGGTCCTCAGCTTTTGCCCTTGAATTACTTAAGTGTTCGGTTTTTCTTGGCACCAGTTTTGGATGTCTCCGGAGAAACTGGTTAAGCCAGTCTCGACCAGGGCGATATTCTTTGAATGGATTCTCTAACTCCTTTTCTTTTACAAAGTCTTGGATAATGTCCTTTAATTCCTCCTTGCCAAAGCCCCAGCCCCACTCAGCAAAGATTATTAGGCATTCTTCAAGCTCTTGCTCTTGGGATGGTGATAAAACAGTTTGTCATCCTGGGTGTGCTTCTATTGGAATTTCATTCCTCACTCTGCGCAGCAAAGACTTCTTGTCAACCCCATAATGCTTTGCAGCTTGGTTTGATGACATCTCCTTTGCCATCACTGAGTTGTAAGCAGCTGCCATGGCTTCACTGTTAGCGTAGGACTTTCTGCCACCTGTGTCTTTCTTCTTGTAATTTCAGACCATCCTGAAAAATATGAGGGGGCAATAGGCTCCATTGGTGTATTGAACAAATTTCCTATGGCAAACATTAAATTTTTGTGTCATATGGTATTACAATGTTGGCATTAATGTTTTCATACTTAATATTTTACAATTTTCCCCAATGTGTCATTTGTTTTCTCTTTTTAAAGTATTTTAAAGTACTTTTTAAAGTGATTTGGGGCATTAAGCCCCATCTTTATGGACTGCCTCTTGAGGCCCAGACAAATTTAAGAAAAGAAGAAATTATAACCCAATTCCACATCAAATTAGTTTTTTAAACCCATATGTACACAAAAAAAGCAAAGAAAATAGCATTGAACAGAAAATTGACATAGCAAAGCATTTTTTTATACCATTGGGCTCCCTGTCTTTTCCCTTGACAAAGGCCCATTCAGCATGCGCATCACCATCCCATTTAATACTCCTGTTACATTAAATATGACTTACAAAACTTTAAAAAGGTACTTATTTTGACAGAATGGGATGATTCTACAAGGATGATAACCAAAAATAGCTCTGGAGCACCACTGGCTAGGAGAAAATCAGATATTTTGTTAAGCTGTCAAAGTTTCAAGTCTGGTTTTCAGGAAAGACCAAAAAAGAGGGAAAAGACACACTTCCTTTTTTATTATGTAAAAAATAATCCCATCATAAATTTCAATGTAATGAAGATTTACATCGGCAACATAATGAGAGTGATTGCAATGCATCTGCATTTTAAATTCTGCTGCAATTCGAAGTAAAACACATTTTATTAAATACCTGAAAGGTATGAAAAATGTCTTGTGCCAAAATCATAGCACAGTGACGAATATATTATACTTATGTTTGTACCAGATGGATACAGTTTCTAGTAGTAGTAGTAGTAGTCAATTTATGAAAACAAAATAGAAAACTGGGTTTTGTCAGATACGTCGGTCTGCCATTGGAGGGCAGTATGTCCCAAATGAAAAACTAAAAATCATCTCCCCTTTGATAAAGTCTCCTGAGTTGTCGTACCAAAATAGTTTGGATCTAGTTTGAATAGTTGTAGAGATTTGGGAAATGGCATTGTACGGAATCGCGTAAAACTGAGTTTTTGAGGAAATCGCGAAAAACCCATTCCACACTCTGAATAAAGCACAGTATAAGAATTTACAAACGCTAATTAAAACAAAAATTGTTTTAGAGTACAACCTCCTCTCTCAAAAAAGAAACAACAACTCCCCCCCCCAAAAAAAAAAACAAAAAAAAAAAAACAACAAAAAAAAAAAACACACAAAAAAAAAAAA
>JAOWAZ010138822.1:0-12765 GCA_028565935.1 Goniobranchus fidelis
ATGCGGCGAGCTCAAGAAACCCTTCCACGTATGCCCCAATTGCGGATATTACAAAGGCATCAAGGTGGACGAAAAAATAGAATACTAAGCTTATACTTTCCCAATGGCTTTGGCTCTTGACGCAATGGGAGGCGATTTTGCGCCGGAAATACCGGTTCGGGCCGCCGTTAATTGGGTGAACAAAAACAAGCGCGAATTGGCGCTTGTGGGCAGGGAAGGCGAAATCCGCGAAGAACTGGCAAAACACCGCTACGAACCGAGCCTGATAAGAATCGTTCATGCCGAGGACAGCATCACGATGACCGACAACATCAGCCAAGCCCTTTTGCAAAAGAAAAAATCCTCGCTTAGGATTGCTTTCGGCCTGCACAAAAAAGGAGAGTTGGACGGCGTTGTCAGCGCAGGGCATTCAGGAGCAATCATGGCTCTGGCGAAGTTAACCCTTAAATGCGTGGAGGGCATCGAAAGGCCTTGCATTGGCACCATGTTCCCCACCAAAAAAAATCCGAAGAAGATGCTGATGGCGGATTGCGGTGGAAACGCCGAATGCAGTCCTCAGAACCTTTTTCAATTCGCCGTATGTTGCGGGGTTTATCTGGAGAATCTGCAT
The DNA here is from genome assembly GCA_028565935.1 of Goniobranchus fidelis. Classification (NCBI taxonomy): domain Eukaryota; kingdom Metazoa; phylum Mollusca; class Gastropoda; order Nudibranchia; family Chromodorididae; genus Goniobranchus; species Goniobranchus fidelis. The sequence goes on from JAOWAZ010138822.1 coordinate 611, forward strand.
GAGGTTAAAAACCCAAAAATCGCTTTGCTGAACATAGGCTCGGAGCCTGGCAAGGGAAACGATCTGGTCAGAAAATCCTACGGCCTTTTCGAGAAAAGCAGTTTGAATTTTGTTGGCAACATCGAGGGAAAGGAATTATTCAACGGCGACATCGACATCGTTATTTGCGATGGGTTTGTGGGCAATGCCGTGCTGAAATCGGTTCAAGGGGCCATGTCCTATCTTAAGGCCAGCATGACGGCGGAAATCAAAAACAGCAATATTTTCCAGAAACTCGGATTACTGCTGGTCCAATCCCGATTGAAAAATTTCTTCCGTCAAAACAACTATGAAAGCTACGGCGGGGCTTTGCTCCTCGGCTTGAAAGGCATTCCCATTGTTTGCCACGGGAATTCCAGTGCGTTGGCTATTGAATCGGCTCTTTCCTTTGCGGAATGGGCGGCCGAATCGAAAATTCATGAGAAAATAGAACGGAAAATCAACGAACACAAAGATTTCCTGAAATCTTCCCAAACACCCGATTAAATCTTGAGCGAATTTGGTTTTATTTTTCCCGGTCAAGGCTCTCAGAAAGTGGGAATGGGTTCCGCGTTTTCCGAGCATCCTTTTCACGGAGAGTACTTTGAAAAGGCGAGTAAGGCTCTTGGCTTCGATCTGCTCAAACTTTGTACCGAAGGTCCCCAAGAAACCCTGACTCTTACCGAGAACGCCCAGCCGGCTATTCTTGTCGTCTCACACATTGCCTACAATATCTTTTGCGAACAATTTCCAAATGTGCGGCCAAGGTTTGTGGCGGGCCATTCTCTGGGCGAGTACACGGCTTTGTGTGCGGCGGGTTCAATCGCTTTTGAGGATGCCGTTTGCGCCGTTCACAGGCGAGGCAAGTTTATGCAGGAACAAATGGGGGCGCAACCCGGAGCCATGGCCGCCGTTTTGGGTAAATCTTCCGAAGAAATTGAGCGAATTTGCAAGGAAGAATCCCAAGGACAAGAAAGTAGGGTCCAACCCGCCAATTACAATTGCCCGGGCCAGATTGTCATTTCCGGTTCCGAAGATGCGGTTGATCGGGTTTTGGGAAAAACGAAGGGAATGAAGTTGGATGTCAGTGCCCCGTTTCATTCCATTTTCATGAAACCCGTTGAAGAAAAGCTCAAAATCCTTTTTGATTCCATACAATTTCGGGATCCCGAATTTCCCGTTATTGCCAACTTTGACGCTTCCCCCCTGACTTCCGCATCTCAAATTCCGCCTTCGCTTATCAGGCAGATTTCGGGAGCCGTTCGTTGGGAGTCTTCAATCAGGCATATGCTTGAAAACGGGGTGAGCCGCTTTATTGAATTTGGCGAGGGTAAGGTTTTGACCGGCCTGATGAAAAGAATCGACAAATCCAAGCCTACCCACAACATCAACTCAATGGACTCCCTAACCCTTTTCCAATTGCCCTGAATGAAAATCGAACTTGAAGGCAAGGTCGCAGTCGTTACAGGCGGAAGCCGCGGCATTGGCAAGGCAGTCGTTGCCAAACTTGCCGAAGCGGGTAGCAATATATTGTTGGTAAACAGAAGCTTGGAAGCCGCCGAGAAAACGATTGGGGAAATCACCCAAAATCATGGGGTCGAAATTCTTTCCTTCCAGGGAGACCTGGCCGAAAAATCGGTTTGCCAAGGCGCGATTGACGCCGCTTTGAAAGCTTTCGGCCGAATTGATTTTTTGGTTAACAACGCCGGAATCACCAAAGACAATCTTTTTGTCCGCATGAAGGAGGAAGACTGGACCGACGTATTGAACACCAATCTGACCTCCGCCTTCAACATGGCGCAAGGCGCGGCCAAAGTGATGATGAAAGCCAGATCGGGTTCCATCATCAATATCGGCTCCGTGGTGGGACACACGGGAAACCCTGGACAGGTGAATTACTCCTCGTCCAAGTCCGCCCTGATCGGCCTGACCAAATCCATCGCCAAAGAACTTGCGCCCAGAAACGTTTTATGCAACTTGGTTTCACCGGGTTTCATTGATACCGACATGACCCAAAACCTTAATGAAAAACAGGTGGAGGCGATTATGCAAACCATTCCCCTGAAAAGGTACGGCAAACCCGAAGAAGTCGCCAATGCGGTACTTTTTCTTTGCAGCCCTCTTTCCTCCTACATTACCGGAAACGTAATACACGTAAACGGCGGAATGGTTTAAACGGTTTTTTTTATTCATACAAACACTTTGTTAAGAGGAAACATGAACGTTGAACAGAAAGTCAAAAAAGTCATTGTGGAACAATTGGGAGTTGAAATGGATGCCGTCCGAAACGATGCCAATTTCGTGGACGATCTGGGTGCGGACTCCTTGGATTCCGTGGAACTGGTGATGGCTTTGGAAGAGGAATTTGACGTGGAAATCATTGAAGAGCAAGCTGAAAAAATCACCACTGTTCAGGCTGCCATTGATTACATCGAAAACTACATCAAATAAGCAAACCTTTCGCTTCCCCTAACCCGGCATGAAAAAAGTTGTAGTTACAGGCATGGGTAGCATCTCCCCAATCGGCCTTACGGTTGACGAAATCTGGGAAAGTGCCTCCAACGGGATCAGCGGCATCGCGCGAGTTACCAAATTCGACGTAGACGGTTACCGTTGCCAAATCGCCGGGGAGGTGAAGGGCTACCGCCCCGGTGATGAAATTCCCGTGAAGGAAAGGAAGAAAATGGATACTTTCATCCACTATGCCCTTTCCGCCACGGCACACGCTTTGAAAGACTCGGGTTTGGAAGTTACCGATGAGGTTTCCGAAGATCTCGGGGTCATCATCGGCACCGGAATCGGCGGCTTACCCGCCATTGAGAATTACCGCGATGTCGTGAGAGACAAGGGCGAAGCGAGGATTAATCCGTTTTTCATTCCTATGGCCATTACCAATATGGCTTCGGGTCAGGTTTCCATTTTTTTTAACGCCAAAAACTATAACGCCACGGTTTCTTCGGCCTGTGCCACCTCCAACCATTCCATCGGGGATGCCGCCAGAATGATTGAAAGGGGGGACGCCAAAGCCATGATTGCCGGCGGCACCGAGGCCACCATATGTCCATTGGCCTTGGGGGGATTTTCGGCGATGAAAGCCTTGGCCATTCGCAATGATGAACCTGAAAAAGCCAGCAGACCCTATGACGTGAACCGAAACGGTTTTGTCTTGGGTGAAGGGTGCGGAATCCTGATACTGGAAGAAGAGGAATTCGCCAAAAAAAGAGGTGCCAGAATCCTTTGCAGACTTTCCGGTTACGGCTTCAGCTCAGACGCCCACCATATGACCGCGCCGAATGTGGACGGCCCTACCCGAGCCATGAAAATGGCTTTGAGAGACGCGGAACTGGAACCCGGCGAAATTGATTACGTCAATTCGCACGGAACTTCCACTCCTCTGGGCGACATCAACGAACTGAATGCAATCAAAGCCGCTTTCGGCTTGGAAGCGGCCAAAAAGCTTTCGATTTCATCCTCCAAATCGATGACCGGACACCTGCTGGGCGGAACAGGCGGACTGGAGGCGGTAATTTCCATCAAAGCCATGCTGAACTCCTTGGTTCCTCCAACCATCAATGTCGAAGAACCCGATCCCCAATGTGATTTGGACGTAACCCCAAATGTTGCCAAGGAAAGGCAAATCAAGCACGTTCTCAGCAACTGCTTCGGTTTTGGAGGCTCGAACGGGACTCTGGTTTTTTCCTCCTACCGATGACATGGATTTATCCCAATACGTTAGGGAAAATCTGAACCGCATTCTATCCGAAATCAAAACCCTTTCCCAAAATCGCCAAATACGTTTGGTGGCGGTTTCCAAAACCAAACCCGTTGAGCTTCTTCTTCATGCCCACCAAGCTGGTCAGAGGATTTTTGGCGAAAACAAAGTTCAAGAAGCCCGGGAAAAATTACCTTTTCTTCCTTCCGATACCCATTTTCACCTCATTGGCCCACTTCAAAAAAACAAGGCGAAGTATTGCCCCGGTTTGTTTAAAACCATCCACTCTTTGAGCGGCATTGATTTGGCAAACGAGTTGAACAGACGTTGTGCGGACAAAGGGGAAAAAATCGAAGTACTGATTCAAATGAACCTCAGCAACGAAACGACCAAAAACGGGGTTCCCGACTATTTCGAAATGCTGGAAATACTGGCTTTTGTGAAGGAACAGTGCCTGAGTCTCAAACCGGTTGGACTCATGACCCTCCCCGATCCAAACTTTAGCGAATCCCAAACCGCAAAAATTTACTCAACGCTGAGGGAATACTTATTTAAAGCGGCTTCGGAGGCGGGATTAAAAGATACTTTCCGTGAATTGTCTATGGGGATGTCCCAAGATTACCGAATCGCCATCCAAGAAGGAGCCACCTACGTGCGCATCGGCAGTTCCATCTTCGGCGCAAGGCAATATGCAAAAGCTTAAAATGGAAATCGGATTTTGTTTCGTACTCGCTAAACTTGGAGTGCGTTAAGAGGCAGGATAAACGAGCTGAATTTTTGAAATTCGGTAGAACATCGATTTGACCCTATTGTTGGAAACGATATTCAGTTATCGTTGGTTTACGCACCCGTGAAAAATTTCTTGTAGTGCGTAAAACGACATCCCTTACGGAGTGTTTGCCGCTTAATCGGAAGTGGCTTGAAGGTATTTTTCGGTGAGCGGCACGATGTCTTCGTACTGCCTTTTGTCCAGTTCGGCTTGAATGTGTTTCTTGAAGATTGAATGCAGTTGCGAGTGGATTAGCTGATCTCTTTTGAAAAATACGGTCTGGTCGTTTTTTGCCACGTATAGATAAAGAGCGTTGGTGGCGCAGGCCAATTTATTGAGAATTTCATGGTGAAGTTGGCTTTCGTTGAGCAGGTTTCTGCGACCGTCCAGAAATCTTTCCGGGAACATGTCGCTGATCCACTTGGCCAGCTCATACTCGAACTCCTTGACTTTCCGATAGGCAAAAAAGGTTTTCAACGAGGTTACGATGGCCGTAATTTCTTCATAGGCCAAACTCCAAACCACGAAGAAATTGCTTTTGACGTACTTCGAGTTTTTGTCGCAAACGGTTGCGGCCGCCTCCAGTTTTTTCAGGCACTGCGTCAAAATGGCGTTGTTGGTTTCGTTTTGGAGTCTTTTTTTCAAAAAGGCGTTACTTGGATCTTTGGACAAAATATTTTGCTCAAATTCGATGATTTTCTCCAGTTCCAATACGACTGTATTGCAGGCCGTGGCCAGTCGCGTTGCGACAGTTAAAAGATCAACCAAGGTGACATACAGACCGGTTGGATCCACGCCCGTTTCTTCACAATAAGCTTCCAACGCCAGGCACGGCTTGCCGTCCTTGAATTTTGCGGCGCAAAGAAACCGGTCTCTGAGAAGTTTTTCCCAATTGTGGTAAAAATAGCGGCCCAAATCCCTTAGCATTCCCGTTTTCCAAGACAGAATTTCGGTTCGCAAATCCCACTTTTCCGGAAAAGCCAGACAGTTGATGGCTTGGGTTGCCACTTCGTTAAACGCTTCTTTGGTGGACAAAGGCTCTTCCCCGTCTTTTTCATACCCAATTTCATTGTGAATTCTCCAAAATACGGAACACGAGAGGTAGGATTCTTTTCCGGAAAGATATTCAATCTCGCTTCGGACGTTTTCTAGGAGAACATGCATTTTAATTTGTTGCGGGCGTAAAATTGCAAAAGGATGGGAACCGTAGACAAGTTTCAATCAATGCAAAAACAAACCCATTATTCTTATTACTTTGATGAAAAATAACATCCGCGTTCGTTTCGCTCCCAGCCCCACGGGTTTTTTACACGTCGGCGGCCTTAGAACCGCACTGTTTAATTATCTCTTTGCCTCGGCCAACGGCGGGAAATTTATCCTGCGTATTGAAGATACCGATCAAACCAGAAAGGTTTCCGGTGCGGTGGAGAATTTGCTTGAATCCTTAAGGTGGGCCGGGTTGAGCATCGACGAAGGCTTGAATGCCGGTGGAAACAAAGGCCCTTATGTTCAATCCGAGCGATTGGAGCTTTACCGTGAACATGCGAATCGTCTCTTGGAACAGGGAGCCGCCTATCGGTGCTTCTGTTCGCAGGAAACCCTCCAACAGATGCGAGAGGAGCAGCAAAAGCGCAACATCGCACCGAGATATGACGGGAGATGCCGAAAATTGGGGGAAGCGGAAGTTCAAGCCAAAATCCAAAATGGTGAGGAATATGTGGTACGCATGAAAATCAAACGCACCGGGGGAAACATCGCCGTGAACGATCTAATAAGGGGCCGGGTTGAATTCAAACCCTCTCAAATAGACGATCAAGTGTTGCTCAAATCCGACGGTTACCCAACCTACCACTTGGCCAACGTGGTGGATGATCGACTGATGGAAATCACACACGTTATACGCGGGGAAGAGTGGCTTCCATCCACCCCAAAGCACATTCAACTTTACGAATCCTTTGGCTGGCCCGTCCCCGAATTCGCCCATCTGCCGCTTCTGCTGAACCCCGATCGAAGCAAACTCAGCAAAAGACAGGGGGACGTGGCCACAGAAGATTTTCGGGCGAAGGGTTATCTGCCCGAATCGCTGATCAACTTTGTCGCTTTATTGGGATGGAACCCGGGGGATAATCGGGAATTTTTTTCGATGGGGGAACTCAAAAAGGAATTTGACATGAGAAAAGTCAACAAATCCAACGCCGTTTTTGACATCAACAAACTGAGATGGATCAACCAAGAATACATTAAGAAAAAATCGGCCGGGGAAATTCTCGGATTATGCAAACCCTTTTTATCGGAGCGGGCAAAGAACCTCGAAACCGAGAGTCTGCTTCGCATCTTGGAGGTGGTTAAAAACAGCATGGTCGTACTTTCCGATGTCAATGATCGATTGGATTTGTTCCTGAACGAAGAAGCCCGTTTGAAAAAGCCGGAACACGTTGCCATAGCGGAAGACCCGAATTCGCAAAAAATCTATCAAACTTTCTTGGAAATCGCTCCGGAGGAGAAAGAATGGTCGGCTGAAAGCTTTATCGGCCTGATGAAGAAAATCCAAAAGCAAACTGGTTGCAAAGGGAAATCCTTGTGGATTCCGGCCAGGATCGCCATAACCCTTTCCGATCAAGGCCCGGAATTGCCCGCCGTGGCCGAAATATTCGGCCGGGACAAATGCTTGGCCATGATCCGAAACGTTTTGAAAAAACCGTAAACCATGTTCAAACAAATTTTAGCCATCATGCAGTTGTTGATGGTCAGCATTTTTACCATCATTAGCATTCTGCTGTTTTTCTGGGCGTTTTTGATTCCCAGACAGAAGAGGGAACAAACCGTTATGGAACTGGGCGGACAACGCTGGGCCAATTTTGTTTTGAGCTATTTGGGGATCAAGGTCGCCAAAAGCGGTTTGGGGAACATTCCACAGAAAAACCAAGGTTATCTGTCGATCAGCAATCATCTTTCCTTTATTGATATTCTGCTCTTGATGTCCTCGCTGAAATGCACTTTTATGCTTAAAACCTCCCTTTTTTGGATTCCTTTTGGGTGGGGAGCTTATTTGACGGGAGCGGTTGGGGTAAAACGCGGTAATCCCAAAAATCAGGTTAAGGCCATGTACAAGGCCTTGGAAATGTCAAAAAAAAGTATCGGGGTGCATGTTTTTCCCGAAGGTACCCGAAGCAGAACCGGAGAATTGCTTCCCCTGAAAAAAGGAATGCTGGGATTGGCCTACAAAAGGAAAATCCCCGTTTTGATAAGCGGAATTTGGGGAACCCAACATATCGCCCCCTCTAAACGCATAGAACTGGATATTTCCGCACCCTGCTCCATTCACGTTCATGGAATTTTGGCTCCCGAAGATTGTTCAAACATGGATGAATTCATTCAAAAGTGTGCCGAGTTTCTGAATGCATCGATTCAAATAGCTAAGGAATCCCTGAAAAATTCCTGATCGCCTCTTCCCGAAGAAACACTTTTCGGAAAAATCCTTTCGGCTCAACCCAACCCCCTCTCTCCTTGGCATTACAACAGGCAACCCCCATCACCCCGAAGATAAATCGGCCTTTGGCGTTGACTGGTCGGCAAAAGGGAATTCAGGCCGAAAATTGTTGCTCGTAAAGATTTTTAATCTCGTTCAACACCTTTTTCAGCTTGTTCCATTCTTCGATATTCTCCAGATTTTTGGAGTGCATAAGGTGATCAAACTCTTTACCGGCGATACCCAGAAATTCAAGAAGACCTCTTCTGTGCTCCGGGTTCGCTTTGGCAAAAAAACGACTGATTTCTTGTTGGGTTTCTTTAAGAATTCCGGGTTCGACAACATTTTTTGGATTTTCTTCTAATTCTCGGAACATTTGTTCCCGATCCTCGGAATGTGGAAGAGGCTTGGCTTTTTCCTTTCGGATTTGCTTAATCGGTGCGGAAAAATTGTCCTCGGTGGGGGGGGTATTTTTTTGGCGAGGGTTTGGCGAGTTTTCGACATTTTCCTTCAAAGGAGTCATTTCGTTTTTTTCCTTCGGGGACAATGGCAAAGGTTTTGGAGCATTGCCGTTTTTTGCCTCGGTGGTTTTATCCAAGGAACGGTTGCCTTGATCTTGATGGCCGGCAACCAAACCGGAAGCCTTTGCGGGGATTGGTTGCGGTTCTTCCGCAACAGATAAAGGCCGATTTGTTGCATCGGTATTATTCTCTGGAAGCCCGTTTTTGGTAAGATTGTTTTTCGAATTTTTAGAAGCATCATCGGGCAACGGCAATGAAGCCGGTGGCTTCTTTTGCAAATCGGCTTGGGGTTCTTTCCCAACGGCCATAACCGGCTTGTTTTTTTTCGGGGAATTTTCCCTTGATATTTTTGTGGGAGTTTCTCCATCCGAGTTTGTCGAACGGGGCATTGATTGCCCACCCGTTTTTTTGGCAGGGGCCAGAACGGCGGTCTGCAATTGTATTTCCTCGTTTAGAGTGGTCGGGCGGTTGCCTGAATGGAAAATGCCCGCGGAATTTAAAGGTTGGCGGTAAAGCCAACTGGCAAGCCAAACTGAGGTGATGTTGGCCAGTTGAATGGCGAAGCGCACAAAAAATATCAGCGCTATTTCAAGCCAGATAGCCAAAGTGGATTGTTTTTCGGCTTCCAAGGCAACGAGTTCCTCTTTGATTTCGTTGATGTCGCGCGAAACCAAAACCGTATTTAACCTCTGATTTTGCTTGATGAAGGTTTCCAGGTTCGTTTTTTGATCCTCAATCTGCGATTGTTTGATTTTTAGCACGGCAATGCGGTTTTCCTGCTCTTGGATTTTGTTCAGCTTCTGTTGAATAACGTTCAATGAAGCACCGCCCACCGTATTGAAAAACAGAAACAGTACCAGTAATTTGATGGGGAGGTTGCCCATGTGGAAAACTTTCCTCTCCCCTTTATTCACGGCGGGCAACCAAACCGCCGACATGATCACCAAAAAAAGCTCGTTCAGCAGAGCCGCCCAAAGCGCAAAATTCCATCCGCTTTTCATTTCTTCTTCGTAGAAAGTCGAAAAAAAGCTCTCGGCTTCCAGAACCATGAAAGCCGATGCCAAAAAAGAAACCCCGAGCAAAATCGAAATGAACAGCAGGCGGAAGAAAATTTTTACAAACACGGCTTTGATTTGATTTTAACTTAAGATCAGAAAAAGTTTTTTTTAAGCAATCCAAACACGAGGCAAATCCATTGTAAAATTCAATAATTTCAATGATTTATTCTTTTTTAAAAAACTCGTGGCGGATGAAGGCAATAAACCGGGATTTCATTCATGGGCGAAGAGTTCCAAAGGTTTTTCGATATTTTTTCCGGGTTCCCCCAAGTTTACCCGACCAAAAATCACAAGGACTTCTTCGAATTTTTTCCAATGGTCTGGCTAAGTTTGGAATTTTGAACGTGCTAAGACTCATCCCAATCATCGGAAAAACCGTTCAAATACATTACTCGGCAATGATTTGAGGGAAATGTCTCATTTCGTCAAATTCCATGACACGCAGGGAATTCGGACTGTCGCCGCCGCTTGACATCTCTCAATATGGACTAAAATTTCGGCCAAAAAACCCGGTAAAACCTTGTCGGGTTGCCAACGGTTAATCGGCCCGTTTGAGCGGTTTCCCATCGTTGCCAATGCACTCGTACGGCCTGCTGGTAATTCAACCCCGCTTATCGCTTAATTCTCATCGGCAATAACGGCTATTTGCAGTTCTTGGTGATGAGGTACCCCGTCCGTTAGTGAATCACCAAATAATTTTATTCCTAAATATTGAATAATTGACTTTAAGATTTTTAACACTCCACGCTCATTGACATCAATCCAAAGATTGGATAGAAGCAAAAGGAATTTTTTCGTTAAATATTTTTACGAGGTTTTCCATGAAACATTCAGTTTGGCATAGGGATTCACCAGGTTCGGGACGGCACTATTTTTTGCCCAAAGAAGTTTATTACAAGTATGATGAGAAGGATGAAATAATTGAAAGACTGGTGCAGGGGATCAATGAAAATTTGCACATGAGCCCTACGGTCAGGATACTGACCGACAGTCCTTACTCGGATACCGAGAGAGTCTATTTGGAAATTCCCTATGAATTTGATAAGAACAAACTGCTGACCAACATTGCGGATATTCTTTATCGGTCGTTAATGGGATATTATATCAGTGCCGATCCCAAGTCTACGCATTTTGGCATTTCAAACTGGTTGTTGGAAGGGAACGTGAACTCTTTCCTTCAAAGGGAACTTGAAAGGCTGATGCACCAATTTAAAAACCGCGAAGACATGATGGGCCGTGTCGTTAGAGACATGGAATATGAAGTGCAACCCGTTCACAAAGCCGAGGAAAATTATTTTTTCGATATTCTGAATCCCGGCATGGATATTTCGGTCGGTTATATGTTCACCGTTTTTGGCAACAAGGTGAATTCTTCGAGTGTCTTCATTCCGTTGGATTGCGGGTTGGAAACGATCGATCAGATTTATTACAACTTGGACAACATGTTGACCCAGATTTTTGCAATCTATGACGAATTGAATGAGCGGGATTATTTAAAACTGACCAATACAATGATTTTCAAAGAAGTGGTTGAGGTGCTTAAGCGCGCCAAGCGCAAGGAGCACACACGTAAAAAATTGTTGAACGGTCTCGCTTTCACCTCCATTCTGACCGATGCGGAAAATCAACTTTACGGAAGATTGATTGGCGATACTCTTCACGACACGCTTAATCATATTGATGATCCAAGAATCAAGGAATCCTCGGATCGTTCTCGCGTGCTGTTTAACGACTTCATGATTAAAAGCACTGAAATCACCAACAACAGCGTTACCATCGGCAATCTTTCGCTGACCGAAGTTCCAACCGGCTCCAAGGTTCCGGCCTCTACGGAAGCAAAAACCGAAACAGAAGCCGACACCACCAAAAAAGAACCCGCCCGTGCAGCCACCGCTTCCCCAAGAAAGGGACGCAATATCAAACGGGACGATCTCCAAGAGCTTTAAACCACCTTTCACGGGCAATATTTCCAAATTATTGCCCGCCTCCCATTGAATTGGTTGCCCCTTCCATTGTGCGATAAGCAAACCCCGCATGTTGCTTTTTCGATCTTTCGCCGTCTTTCGGCTCGGAAATTCCATGCTTGCCCAACTCGACAAATCCAAAATCTTATCTCGCAACAACATATCCCGGGTTCCTTATACCGAGGCGAATATTTTTTCGGGAAACCATCCCAAAGCAAGAACTTGATCCGGACCGAGTTGGATGTATTTGTTCTTGGAAATCCTTTTTTCTGAATTCCGCTCATTGGAACAAAGTTGATATGGAAAAACCCCTTACCGCCCGTGAAATTGCCGAGCACCTTTCCGGAACGATTGAAGGCGAAGCCGATATTTCCTTTTCCCGAATGGATTTTTTGCACCTTGCGCAACGGGACAGTTTAACCTTCATCGGCTCAAAGAAGTATGCGGGAATGTGGGAAAGCACCAAAGCGCGTGCGGCAATTGTGTCGGATGGAATTAATTTGCCCGTCATTGCCGGTAAAACTTTGATTCGCGTTCCTTCGGCCAATCACGCGATGATAAAAGCCCTCAAACTTTTTGCCCCTCCATTTCCCAAAACTTGGCCCGGCATCCACCCCAAAGCCTGTGTTGAAAAGGGTGCCCGT
>JAOWAZ010139931.1:0-12755 GCA_028565935.1 Goniobranchus fidelis
ACAACAACAACAACAACAACAAAGAGAACCCACACAAAACACAAATATTCAAGAAAGTGGATTCGATATAAGCCCTAGATATAGTTTAAAGATACACGCTTTTGAGATTATTTCTTTGAGATTAGTCACAACAACCAACTATCATTGGATATCCTTATGGGTTAAAGTCTTACCTTTAATTTCATATATGTTTCAAGGTATGATTTTAAAAACTCACATACAGACAAATTTCGGTTGGAAAGCTGTGACGTTATGTTTGCTCCTGAATGTATATATAATATATTTATAAATGTAGTCTAGCTAGGTCCTCTTTCGATGAACGAGGTTTTTTTTTTAAACAGGCATTGAATGTTTTAGAAGAATTAACAAAATACTTAAATTCTTCACCTTTAAACACCTAGTAAGATTAGAGCTGCGGTCAAGCTCTCTAGATCGAGATTATGTCTGTAGAAGATATCACGATATACTCACCTTTAGATGTAGAATCTATAAGGCTATAGAGTTTGGGTCTAAATGACCAAGTCTGGACCTAGATATCGAGATTTATTGACTTTCGATAACAGATTTAGATTAAAAATACACCATGGACCTACCTGATTGAAGGTAGGCATACCTTAGCCTATTCAAATTGTCCATACAGAGTCTTCCATGACAGATGTAATAAGCTTTGCTTCGAGCATATTCTTGGTGAGAAGATCAAGGGAGATGTAATTTCCAGAACGCAGATTAAAATTTTTGTTTTCATTCATTAAGTCAAAACATACATTAATTTTAGTAAAAGGTTCCGAGGTAGCCTTCTGTTAATACACCATACGCGGATGATAAATGTTTGATCAGCTTTTAAATCCATGTGCTTCTGGAAACTCTTAATCGATTCAAAGAAACACAGTAATCCCTTGCGTTATCCTTTAAAAGATAGAACATGTATATAGATATCCTTATGTTGTTGATCACTTCTAGCTGTGAAGAGGGTGTTTACAATGTTATAAGATTGAAGTTGATTCGATTAAATGGGAAAGAAGGCGTTGCCTAATCCCACTTAAACACCCACTCAAGTACCTGGCGGAAGCACTAGTTCCTTACATTGTATTAATTATGAGGATACGTCTATGACTTTAAAATTATAGGCTCTGGTGTCTGGGGGTATATAATGGGTGTCCCACAGTTTAATCATAAATAAGGGTATAAGAAATCTTAATGGGTTTTTGATAAGGTACAGACTCTGATCTTACAAACATATAGTGATAGCATCGGACAAAACACAATTTAGCTTTACAACACAGACAACACTGAAGCGGACACCTTTATGTTATGCACACGAAATAATAAGACTTATTTATTTACATTAATTGCACATGAAATAAAAAATCAAAGAAAAAAAATATATCTCATAGGTCAAAGGGAATGGGATACGCTTAGAAAGCGAATTATGAGGGGTTAAGTAGATTTGGATTGTTCTCGGTTAATAGCGACTTAGCTTATTCCCTTGCCGTTGAGTCCAGCTAACAAGTCAGTAGGCAGGTCCGTTCACAAGCTTGCTGTGGTCAATGCCAGTTTAATGTTTGTTGGGTATTTTGAGAACTTTCACTGGTTGAATGTCACTTAGTAGGGTCTTTTGGGTATGAGGATTTCCTCGTTAGATGAGGGATAATGTCTTTATGTTAGACAGGGAGGTGACTCTGTACTGTGGCAGTAGTTGGTCAAGTTGTACAATAAAGTATGTAGGTTTCGCCTTTGACGAAGGTATATTATTGAGTTTCTTTGGTTTGTTATTTTGCTTTGAAAAGCACTTCCTCAAAGTTTGATCGAGGGATTGTGTGGGTAGTTCAGAAGGGAATGTGACTCTATAGTGGATCAGTAGTTGGTCACTTCCTATAGGAGATTTTAGTCTCGTATAGAGCAGGCAGTATTGTTGCGTGGAGCGTAGGTAATAGGGTGGTTCGTCCACAGTTGTTTGTATAACGCACAACGCAGATAAATGGGGTAGAGCTACCCAATCAGGAACGCAGGAACTTAGAAGTAGTTCCCAGGTATGAATATGAACCCTGTAGAAAGATAGTAAACAAAAATCTTTGTAGCTTTGTTTGTCTTTCATTTTTATAACATACACGGTGATGTGACAACCACGCGACATAAGTGCTGACGGAGACTTACAAAATTCGTTATGAGCAGAAGGAGATGGACATCAATTATATTATAATTACGGGGTTACCAGTAGGGTGGCGGGGTGTCCAAATAGTATAATGCAGCTACATATAGGTGGATCACACCACAAGTCTTGATATGTCATGCGTAATGTTGTTATGAAAAATATAAAGCACACATATACATACAACATAGCTTATAGCAAGTAAGATATCATCAAATACTGCATGTGCATTAGGCATTTAATAGTTAATAAAATAGCTGTCCATCAACAAAGTGATAACATGTAATTAATAGCCCTAGGTTAAAGGCATACCCATAGAGGTGAGGGTATAATAATATGATAATAATGAATATAAATCAAAAATGATCAAAGGAAATCAAAGCAATTTAAATGCTTGTAAGGTATTAATGAGACAAAAACAACCTAGGACTTTGTACACTTCATGGGCCACTTTTGCAGCTTACTCCAAAAGCAATAGAAGAGTTCAAGAAGGCCATTGACATCTTGGCCCCTCGAAAAGCTCCAGGAAATGACAGCATCCCCCCAGACCTCATCAAGCACTGCGGGAACGCTGCTGCAACCACTGCATGGACTTCTCCCCCAATTTTGGCCCGCCTACAGAAGCTGGCTGAAAGAGTAGATCTACCCAGAATCTCAATGTGGCTTCCGAGCCAAGCGATCAACCATAGACATGATAATATCACTCCAACAACTTCAAAAGAAGTGCAGAGAGCAGAAACAGCCTTTGTATTTAGCGTTCATTGACCTTACCAAAACCTTCGATCTTGTGACCAGAGACGGCCTCTTCAAGGCCCTAGAGAAGATTGGCTGCCCCCTAAAACTGCACAGCCTGATTGAATCCTTTCACACCAACATAAAAGGGACCGTGCAGTTCAATGGAAACATCTCTGAGCCCTTCAACATTTTGCAGTGGAGTCAAACAAGGCTGTGACCTTGCCCCGACTCTCTTCGGAATCTTGTTTGCACTTGTCTTGAGGCATGCCTTCAGCACATCCCAAGAAGGGATCTATCTTCGCACCAAAACAGACGGCATATCATTCAACCTCGCCCGCCTTCAAGCCAAGACAAAAGTCCGTGAGAAACTTGCTTTTTGCAGATGACGCTGCAGTGGCCACACACACACACACACACACACGCACACACACACACACACACACACACAGGAAGAGCTGCAGGTGCTGGTGGACCGCTTCTCAGGAGCCTGTATAGACTTTGGACTGACCAACAGCCTAAAGAAGACTAATGCCATCACCTCCAGACATCACCATTGACAACTATGAGCTAGAGGTTGTCCATCAGTTCACTTACCTTGGGTCTACGATTACGCTCGACTCCGAGATAGACAGGAGGATTGCAAAAGCCTCTACACCAGACACCTATCAATCACTCCTGATCTCTTGTTTAGAAGTGGAATTCGTTTGAGCTTTATCAAGGACATTGAAGAAGTGCATAACAAAATAAGGCAGATGGTTGCATTGTGTCCCCTATGCTTTTGTCTGTTTTTGATTTGCCGAAAACGAAGTTTTGAACACATTGTAGTGTAAGGCGATGACCACATTGTACGTATAGATGCCCAGTTTCAAGGGCTAGAAGCGAGCAGCTGATCGATTTAGCGCAAAATTGTTGATTATATTGTTATTGCCCACATTTAAGAAAATCCGTGGGTTAGAGTGGTATGTAATAATAGTGCCCATAATATGTAGTCTAGACAGGCATCCGTTGAGATCCTCCGGCCTCCGTCACACTAGCACTCTTTTAAATATTTGAGTTCTCTTTAGACTTGGATCTAGCTTTTAAGCACACATTGATTACTGTAGGCTACGAACAACAGAACTTTTAGATCTAGATGTACATGTATCCGTTTCTAGATCTAGGCTTTCCTGCTTTGATTCTCTATATCGTATTCAAGAGAACAGGGGGTGAATGTAGGTGCTTTTTGATATTGTTTTAACGAAGGTAGGCTGGAATAAATCCATGTTGTAACCATTTTATCTCATTGATATTTTTGAAATTTTACACTTGAATGCAACATTGTTGGTTTTATACAACCGCCAATTTTAAGTGAGTCATTTTTTAAAATGATAACCTTGTTATATTTTGAAATATAAGTGGTTGTTTTTGTTTTACTAATTAAAAATATATTGTGTTACATAAGAGTCAATAGAAACGAAAGTTTTCTTTTACATTTTTACATTCATTACATTTGCTAATAGCGTTTCCGTCGAGCCTTATTCAGATAAATCCTGGTACGTAATAGCTGCCTATTCCTTGGACTGGTTTTCAGTTTGCCTCTAATTCAGTCTTCAATCAAGCTGTAAGTTTTTAGACTCCTGCAGAACTGTTGGAATTTTTGTGTTTAATGTCTTTACCTTAACCCATCAGCTGGCCAAGCAGTGCCGGATTTCAAATCTGAAACCACGTTATACCTTAAAGTCTGATGCTTGCATTGAATAACGGAATTTGTGATTGACCATTCTGAGGGTTAAATATAAGTGTATACTCATCTGGCAGCTGTTGAAATACAAATTATTGTCTTGTATATCGAGGGACATAAAACGAGGAACATATCAAGCATTTGATTGTAATCAGAAAATGTACGAAAACGTTTTGAAATGGTTTTTATTATTTTATAGATTAAGATACACTATGCCATACACACTTTTATCTTTGTTTCAGTACTGGTTTGAAATAAAGAGCACTGTTAAACCTCATGTAGAGAGTACCCAATGGGTAGGTATATCCAAGACATGTCATGCCATGAGAAGTGTTGAAAATTAGAGCAAAGTTACATTTTAAGCATTTTGTGCATTGCAAGATATGAAAATATTCTTTTATGCCGTTATCGGAGATGCCAGTTCCTTTTAAATTCACTTTTACAAAAAATTGCAGCCTTTAAAAATTAAATCGTCTGAAAAAATATTTATTGTTGAGTGATTGTAAGCCAGGCATTCTTCTTAATCTGGAGACATGAAGCGTAAATCTCACATCAGGCATTTCATTACTTATTTATGTGAGCAATCTTTTTCCCTATTTGGTCGCTTGGATAACATTGATCCTTTTCTGTTGATCTATTATTTGATAGTATAACATTTCTTTCTCTATTTAAAAAAACTGAACGCCTAGACGCAGCACTGTATGGTGTTTGTTGTGAAGGTGTTTATTTGAAATACATGTATATGTAGTTGAACCAAATAACGTTTATGACTTTTTCCAGGAAGCTGTTAAACTTTTTGTTCTCAATTCTGACAAAGTGGGTCTGCCAATATTTGTGATAGAGCCAAGCTTGATGCAAGCTGTACGTGACGGAAACGAAAACAGAGTGGATTTGTGGGAGCAACAGTTAGCGGCATCTATCACATTTGGTGTGAAGGAGCCAGATATCGGTGCACTGGTTTGTATTGTGATTTTCTGCAGGTATATTAATGTGGTTTGTGAGACTGGTGTCGGTTATATGTATAAAGTACGGCATAACCTATCTACTCAGAGTTCTCAAATATAAAGATTAAATTTGTGATTCTTGTCGGTAAGTATATTGGCCCTGAATTAAAAAAACCCACAGTGGAATCAGCTTCAGATAAAATCACCTAAGAAAAAAATCTCGTTTAAGATAAACCATTTGTCTGGCACCCTATAGGCTATACTTCTACGCTGCACTAATATTCAAAGTCCGGTTAAAACAAACGCGAATAAGTCTCCGTCGGCTTTTACATAAACTTTCCCTAGTCATCATGGCTTTCTTTTCTATGCACGACCACCCAGACAACCAATGGATGCATGGGTTTTGCAGGCCAGTGAGGCCCTTTCTTTCTGCGATTCTCCCTCATCGTCTCTTCCTTGGTTTCCTCTCCTTTACCGTTGTATGAGCATATATCGTGAAGCCTCACTTGATATTATGATCTAGATCACACGACGTTTACCCACCACTCAGTTTGGATCAATTAATTGTTCTCTTGGAAATGATAAAGGTAAACCTTGCTTACTATAAACTCCGTGATAAGCTGGAAGGAGTTATCTGAAGTGAAATCCACTGTATTTCATGAGGAAAACCTCATGAGGGAAAAGCCATAAGAAAATAGGCTGCAAAGGATGTGATACTAGTAAGTCTTTTTAGGGACACTTTTCATTCGATGAGCATTATAAAGTTGCATTTTAGTGTAAATATGGTCTACACATCGGCTTTATCTACATATTCATCATGAATCACATCTATAATCTATATTTTAATCAGCACAGAGTAGTACAAGCCATGCAGAGCAAGGGTTACACCTACTGGGAAAAACAGGATGAAGATCCCCGCGGTGTTTCCTCAGCAACAGAGAGGTCATACAAAGTCATAACAACTCATATTTTATTGTGGGTTCCCGTTGAAAGCCATACACCCATGTTGATCCATTTGGTGGTATTCTTTGAACGGCAGGGATTTTTATGGCATGCTGTTGCTCAGGACAAGTTACATGTACCACCCTTTGACCTGAGTCAGTCCAAGTTTGGAAAACACGCAGGAGCTTACAGTCTGTAAGTAGACTTGATTTGGCACTGAAATGTCAAAAGGATGATTTTAGAAACCCATTTGTTAGATCTTTCTATAAAAACATTTGAAAGCTTCAATTCTACTTGATTATTGTGAACACAGTGCAGTAGAAGATATGAAGTAGTTGGTGTCTTTTCAGACATATGTAATTTTTTTTCACAATAATTGAAAACAATTATCTGGGTTTGGCTGCTACCAAAGCTACCAGTCATAGTTAATGATTATGAATCCAGTTATTTTTAGGTCACACTCCTCATGTGTATATGTCAGGATATATGTCTTAAAAGATAGAGTAGTGATCGGACAATTCTCCACCACTCACAGAGCCCTAAAGCACAGATTTTATTTCATGCCCATACATGCTTTGCTGCTCGCTAGGTTGGGACCCTTCATTTCATCTTGTCAGAGCATTTATGTTTATATGGTATATTCATCCATCATTTTGAGCAAATCTTCAAAAATAGACACAGATTCTTACTTGGGCAAAATATTAAATGTAAGACTATGTTATGGATAACAGAAATATGTTTCTTAAAAAGTGGAGTAATAGGAGAAGCCACGACTTTGCTTTTTATTTTTCGATGAAAAGAAAGTTGAGTTGAGAGCCCATTAATTGAAACTCAGTTGAGACAGTGTTTTCAAATTGTTTGCTTCTGTTGGAGACTGTTTTATGAAGAATTGTTTCAATTTCTTTTAAATGTTCCACACCAATCAGAAGACATTTTAATTGCAAAAAGTTTCTCAAAACGCAGAGGAAGGCGAATGCCTCCTGTTTTGAGACAAGCGATATGTTGGTGGTTTCTTTAATTTTGAAAAAAGCAAGGTGTCTTTGTATGATGTCTTATCAGATTGGCAGTGCAATGAAAACAAGACCTCTCTCGATTAACAGCAATCATATGCGTAGGTGTAAGACAGCCAATGTCAATAAATGAAAACCCATCCCTTAGGAGTTTGATTAGCAAGATTTGTAATCAACGTCTTCAAAAAGGATCAGCCCTGTTTTCATCTGTTGATAAGCCACATTAGATGGGATGTAGGCCTTCGGCTGGGACAGAACACAAACTTAGACCCGCTTCTTAGGTTTCAATGCGTTGACCAACCCAGCACTCGTCACAGCCTTTCAACAAGCCGAAGTTACTTTTCTTGACCAGTAGACTGGATCGAGTCATTTTGACTCAATTAGGAACCCACACAATCTCTGTCTAGTTGTTGGTGGTCGACATCTTCAAAGAGAAAGATTCAGTGGTCTTCACGAAGGCAAGATGAAACGAAGTCTTGACAAAGGCAGATGGAGAGGTTACGAAGACAAAGAGAAAATTTGGCCTGTCTAGCCAAGACAGAGGTTCGACGTCTCCTCATTGAGTTGTCCAGCCATGCAATAAGGGTGACACGTAGAACATTATATTTTTTCACATTAGATTTGAAAACTTATATTATTATGGCTGGCAGGGAACTCAACATTTTTTTTTTAAAGGAAAAGTGTAAGAAGTGGCCATTATGAGCAGATATAATGGCCGTTGTGTCTCAAAAATAACTGGCCGTGGCCACGTCAGTCTGTGACCGCTATGAGGGGGGTAAAAATATAGGAAAAACATCAAGGGTGTCACAGAGAAGTGGCCGTTAAAGCAGGTGACCATTATTGGGAGGTGACAGCTATGCAGGTTTGACTGTATCAGTCTACTCAAAAAAAAAGGAAAAAAGCTGCTCTATTTTCTATCCAGAATTTGAGCCATTGCCCTTGCTGTATCCGTGTTTGGGCATTTGCCTGTCCTGCTAAACTTGAGCACAAGAGTTTATATAGAGAAAAAAAGGGGATTGCCGCAAGGTCCTGCTGTAGAGATGGTCCCTCTGTATCGGGTGCCGCTGCAGGTGAGCACTACTGTATTTACAGTAATAGTTTGTATATCATTTATAATTTTGATACAAATCATAGGTTTCTATTGCAAAGTCTCTCTCTTTCGCTTTTTTTAAAGGAATGTTATATCTGAATCACCATTCCGTCATGAAAACAAACTTTATCATAACCTTCAAGGAAAGAAATCCTTCATTGCTGACTTTATTCATCTTTTTAGAATGAGCCTATTTCAATGAGGGAAGATAGGGAGTTTCCTTCACATTTTAAATGCTAAATTCACATCTGTACAGGCCATTTTCTGCATGCAGCTTGACTCTTCAAGGAAAATCTTTGGGTCACTGTCAGTCACTTGCTGGAGACAAAAGGTTAAGCAAAAAAATTTTCTTTAATTGCTTCGCTCCACTCAGTGTTAAATGAGTACCTAGCATTGAAGCGTTGAATGGCCATACTTTACTATATACTCCCCAGGAGATAGGCCTGCTAGGGGATAAAGTATTGTAAAGTGCTTTAGGACTGTTATTAGCATGGTGGAAAGCATTGTTTAAATGCAATCTATGTCTAGGAGAAGAATCCAATTATATCAGAATGTTGTCTTGTTAAAAAGCACATATAATATGTTGTTACTCATTTGCTCTTTATGCTCTTTTCTTTTAGGTTTGGCTTGTCTACATTGTTTATTGATGATGTTAAAGTTAAGTTTCCAGAGAACCCTTCAGCATTTCTAAAGGAAACTTTGACATCTGAGTTCATTGAGTGCAATCATACACAAGCCCATTTCTTCCACACCCACTATGGCATTTTGAAAAAAGACGATCGGTTCATTAGATTCCAAAGGAAAGTGAGACAGCTTCTTTCACTTGCAAAAGATGCCTTGAATTCACTGAGCATTCCTTTTTGGCTAAGCAGTGGCACTTGTTTAGGTACATGAATTTATGTTTCAATATTTTACATCTTCTGAATCCTTACCTTGCATAATGTCTTCACCTCTTCTCTTAAAGCATTTAATTCCAAATCTTTTGAATTTCACTTTTTCAAATGGCATACTGCTAAGCCCTTTACTGGCCTGAAAATATATGATTTTGTGACACTTTCTAACTGTGTAAGATAAAATGTGGCTTTTTTAACACCTTAAAAGTTCATCTCCAACATTCCCTCCGTGACGGACTTTTAGGTTTAGAGAATGACTCCAAACATATCATACAAGCAAATGTGTAGGTACTCATGAAAATCCAACATATTTTAGATTTATGTATCAGAAGATTATATACTTCTTTTTTATTAAATTATTTAGGTCACTACCTCACTCTATTCAAGAGACAGGATTTTTATGATGATAGCTATGAGAAATCAGGAGAAAATGGTCACTCATCCATTCAGCAGAAAGGATTTTTATGATGGTAGTTGTGAGAAATCAGGAGAAAATAGTTGTTAAAGAAGGGTCTCTGAGTCTCTGAGCTGAGCTTTTTTGATACAGCACTAAATCCACTAAATGTGGTAAAAAGTGCTGTTCAAGTGTTTCCTGATGGGCCAAATGGCATAAAATGTAGTGATCTAGTTCTATTACCAGTTGTAGATCTGAACATCTATTGGAAAGTAATCATGAAATTATAGTTAACTTTGATTGAGACCTTTCATGCAAATTTATAAATATATATGTTATTTTGAATGAATCAAGATTGACTTCGGAGCAAGCCAAGAGATAAGAGTTTAGATTTATGGACTTTTTCTTCTCCCTCTCCTTTCAGCTTGTCTGTATGGTTGCAATGCCGAATGACACAACTCCATACTTTCCGGTCCATTGTGTCGTCCTCCTCCAGGCCCAATACTCTCATGTTGATCTTAGCTCTATCAAACCATCTTGTTTTGGAATGTCCTCTTCCTCTCTTATTATCAATTTCCATATTCAATACCCTCCTACTACATATTCCTCCCTCATGTATCCAGATGTGATCAAACTACCAAAGTTTATTTCCTCTTGCTTTTGTTGTTGTTCTTTTCAATTTTACTTCTCTGGCAGATCTTATCGTTTGACACTTCCATCTTTTTTCATCCTCCCAAGGGGACTATCTTAACATTATCATCCCTGCCATTTCCAGCTCTTTGTCCTCATAAGACATTACTGGTCTCATCAAAGTCTTACAGATATAAGTTAAGCTACAATCTGTCATGAGATGGCACATGTAGAAGACAAAGTGCCACCTTATATTCAAGAACTCCTTACACCCTTCATTTCTAAACTTTCTCCATTTCAGTTTCCAATTCCCAGGACTCAAATCATTTGGTGAAAGATCTTTTTGTTGTTTTAGTTTATAGTCTAGGCTACGACCTTCCATTGTTGGAAGTAGCTCTCCACCAGGTCTTTCCATTAATGCCTGCTGTTTGCCATATGGGTCCAACAAATTATTGAATTTTTCTTAAGGCCCCAAATTTTGGATTTCACTCCCCAAATCTGTAACAGAAATTAGGTCCCATGAAACATTTACATCACATCTAAAGACTCATCTTTTGTGCACATTTAGATATCATACGTTGTCAGTTGTATACCGCATTACAATGGTTTTATTAGAATTATTCTTGTAGTTGTGATATTATTGTGATGTTTATTGTTTATGCATGTGTGTTTGAGTGTGTGTCTATGAGTGTGCACCCTTGTACAAAATGATAGCAATGATTATGGTATTGATGTTGTTAAATGCGTTCTTATTTCTGTAGAGCACTCTGAGCCTACCTTCAATGGGGTAGATCGCTATTTAGAATTATATTATATTATGATATTATTAATTTCCATTTCAATCTTCCAGGGATTCCTTTATCACGTTTTACTCCCATCTTCCTCCAGCCATCCAACCAGCCTGGATCCTCTTCCTTATCTCGATTCCACATGTACCATCACTTTGCACTGTTGATTCCAGGTATTGGAGCAAATTGGTGCAATTTTGGTATTTCTTCATCACTGATCTTTAATGCAGGTGGTATTGTCTGCTGTCCAATACAAAGGTATCTGGCTTTTGATCTACTGAGTCTCAGACCCCTTCTTTTCAATGCAACTCACCACTCTTCCAATTCCTTCTCTGCTTCCTTCTTTGTGTTATTGAACAGGACTACATTATCGGCATACATCATGCTTCTTTTGTCAATACATCCATCATAGTTGCAAAGAGCAGTGGTCTGAGTGCCGACCCATGGTGAAGTCAGGTCTGTTGTTCCAACAGCTGTCTTTACCATAGTCTGACTGCTACTTTACATGTCCTGAATAATTCTAACATATTTCTCCATTATGTTCTTCTTTTTCAGACAGTACCATACGTTATCTTTTGGGACTCTATTGTATGCTTTCTCCAGATCGATAAATATGCAGTGCATGTTCTTTTTCTTCTCTTTGTATGTTTCTGCCATATTTCTGAGTGTAAATATTGCATCTTTTGTACTTTTCTTAAATCTAAGAGTTGAGATTTATAATATAAACATATGGTGAGATTTGAGGAAGAAAATTTTGCTTATCTTCATCTATTGATGATTCATAGACACTGGTTTGATTCTAGGAAATAAATCAGAGGAATTTCTTGAGAGACTTTTGCCCCAGCAAAGTGAGAGACTTCTACCCCAGCAAACAAGAAGTTCACTTTTTCCACACTATCTTGTGACATGGGGGCTGTTATGCTTCATTTTATATAAATAACATTGGCAACACCTCTGACATGTTCTTACCAAACACTTTTTTTTTTTTTACTTCTAGTTGTAATGTGTGTATTTACTTGAATCACTTCTATGATATGATTTAATCAAACTCAAGTTGTTTAAATTATTGTCAATTTTTGTCCTAGGTGTTGATGGTTAGACTATATATATATTTGTTTGAGCACACAGATATTTGGTATATGATGTCAGGCTGAGTGTGGTTGTCACATTCCATTCAGTTCACAGAGGTAGAGTAGTCAGCACAGGCGTTCCTACTATAAGGCTAAGTAGGCTAAACCTAGGGCCAATTTAGACTGGACAAGTGATCGTAGTCTAGTCTTAGTCTTCAAATTGGCTGACTGACTCAGATTTCTGAGTATTAATGTCAACTCGCGAATTTCTACTTAAGCCTAATATATTTTAGCTAGTGTGTAGTTCTTAATTTGATGTTCTTAAGCTGTTTCTTGAAATCTTCAGTACTGTTACTGAGTTTCATTGTGTCTGGTAGGCTATTCCACAAC
>JAOWAZ010141041.1:0-12752 GCA_028565935.1 Goniobranchus fidelis
AAATAAAAATCAGTGTATGCACCACAGAATTCATAAGTGGATATTATTTTTCCTGTTTTGCGTCCCTGCATATATATATATATATTTTGCTTCCCAAATTTGCACTTAGAATGAAAAAGATTGTATTTACAAAAAGTAAGATTTTAGAAATGGTTGGCGTGAAAAAAGAGATAGAAAGGAGTGTTGGAATTAAATTTTCCTAGATTTTCCGCAGACATCTGTTCTTTATCTAATTTGGGGCTGCAGAGAAGCCTTGTAGATGCATAGGGCTACAGATGGTACCAAGCCAAAGTTGGTTCAATCGTCGACTTCGATTCCCACCTGCGACTTCTTGGGTTTTTTCCTTAATCAAGAAAATTTACCTGAATTGCTTCACGCCACTCAGGTGTTAAATGAGTACTTAGCAATAGGCTGGTATTGTTGCACTGACTGTGCTTACACTTTACCATATACTCCCCAGGGAGTATGCCTGCTAGGAGATAAAGTATTGTAAAGCGCTTTGAGACTGTGTGCAGAACTGTGAAAAGTGCTATATAAATGCAATCTTTATCTTATCTTTATCTTTAAGCCAACTTCATGCTATTCCAGAATTGCCATTTGCCACAGACCTATCACTTTTTTTTTTTTTTTTTTTTGTATTTCACTTTGATAGCATAAACCCTATATTTAAAGATAGTCAAAATTTTCAAATTCATTATTGTGAAATTAAAAAAAAAAACTATGGTTAGATAATGAGTCTTTAACACAATATATATAACTTCTTGAAATAAAGGTGTATCAAACTATTGTTCTTGTTCCTTCCCTACCCCACTCAAGGCACACACTTACACATCTCTTTCCCTATCCTTTCTTTTTCTTTCTTCTTCTATTCTCTACCTCTGATGACCTTACCTGCAATTACATCATCGCTCAGGAAAATCTTATCTTAACCAAACTAATTAATCAAGGCTTTTGCTGTACTAATAAATAACCCTTTGATTTCTGCTTTTATGCATTGTTGATGAAATCATCCTTTGAGTTAATTTGCTTTGTTTAGTTTTAAGATTACTTTCAAATTCACCAAGCCTAGATAGATTATTTAGATGTGCAAAATGCTTTGGATATTGATTTTCAGTTTTTAAAGACTAAATTTGCACATGGCATTTACCATTGTACCAGTATGTATAAAAACTAATGGCATATCATGATATTCTTAATTTATCCCCCGATTGCATTTCACTGAGACAATTAATTTTGTTTTTTAAATCTTTTGTTTAATTTCTCTACCTCTTCAATAAATACCTAATAGAAACTTTAATGAAAAGACCATCAAAGAAACATACAAGATATGATAGTACAGACTAAAACCTCATCCATTTTTTTCTCCAGGCATAGTTGTCCTGTAAGTTTTTGATTACAATATACTTATCTGGTACATGTGTCTGGAAATTTTCAGGGGATGACAGCATTTCACTGGGAAAAGGAGGGAGTGCCTCACCTTTGGACACTTCTTTTGATAAGGTATTTGCCTTTAATGGGATACATCTGAAGTTAGCTCCATGTTCCATGTTTCATGTCTTGCACATACATTCATACTTTTTAAACTGATATACAGCTTTATGTATTGTTTCATTTGTAATTTTTATGTTGGATTCTGTGTACTGGGCTTTTGACTTATTCCTGTTAAATGGTTCAACATTTTGTTTGGATTTTTTGATTAATTGGACTCTGATGGTGTAATATGTATTCATTCTGGTAAATGGCTTTTTTGTTTGTTACTTTTTTTTTTTTTAAATATTTATTTATGATAGGTATTTATTAGATGTCTTGTAAATGTGTGTTGAAATTATTACGGTTTTGAAATTTCTTGCAAAATATTTCATATACTGAGAGTAGACATTTAAACTTTATAAATGTCAAAACTCTCCCTAAATTGAAGAATCGCAAACATTTGTTTATATTTCCTTTTTCATGTTTGTTTTTTTTTAATGCTTGTAGCTAATTCCTCATGTTGTGTGTATGGATGAAGTTTTTGCAGTTTGATCTTTTTGTTTGGTAGATGACTGAGTGCATCCATATCATAGATTTGAGCAGATGTAAGAAAGCTTTCCCGAATAAGCAAATGCTTTATATGTCTGCTATGTCTGACGTATAATTTTGCTTCACCCAATTGATTTGGCTGATTTAGCCTTGATGTCATCCAGTAAATGTACTCTCCATCATCCATTAACACTTTTGTGTAATCTTTCTCTTTTTATTAAAAAAAGAATTTTCCTCCTGTGCCTCCATTTCTTTTCATCTTCAATTTTTTTTTCCCCTTTCAAGATATCCCCACATCAAATGGCTTTTTGCACGGCTTGTTTTAATTCAAGAGTGTAAAAATGCATTCCATGATTTAGGTCACCACTTTTGCTGTCAGAGGAAGCGAAATCTCTTTTTTTTTTAGCGTCTTCTTCCTCAGAATCTCCCAAAATAGTCTTTGATGCATCTTAATTCTTAAGTATGAAAGAACAGAGAGAGATTGAAAGAGAGTGAGATAAAGTTTATTTTATTAATTTTTCTTTTTTAATTTTGAATTTTTTGCTATGTAGGCTTCTTATATTTTTATATCCTAGCTTCTCTCTCTCTCTCTTTTTTTTTTCTTCTTCAAACTTTTGGGGGGTTTTTTATGAGCCATTTTTTTCTAATTTGTAAAACACATTCATGCTTTTCTCCCTGTGTTTGTTGTAAATGTCTCTGCATGTTGAGTTTGTGTCATTCCTAGATAGATTTTGCAAATCAGATTGCACATTCTTCTGATTATATTTGCTGTTGCACCCAATGTTAATTGAAAACCACCAAACTTGCCAAAATCATAGGAATCCCAAATGCGTCATCCTGCCCAAGACCACCGTGGCAGAGTGCTAAGTCAAATGGGAGCCACTATGTATTACCCATCCTACCTGGAGAATGGACCTGATTATGAAGAAGAGATGCGCTACTATCAAGGTGATACCTTGTCCCCAAAAGACAAGGTAAATTCTCTTTAATTCTTTGTAGAGTGAAACAAGAGGAAAGATTCAACAAGTAGATAAATAGGTACAGGCTAATGAATTTTGAAATGTATTCTTCAAATGGAAGAAAGTGGAGACCGTTTCTTAAATCTTAGGCACATAAATCAGATTGAAAATCATCAAGAATAGTTTAATTTGTTACCTTATGCTGGATGTTAGGAGAACTTGTAAGATGGTAATGACTAACGAAGCAGATAAATATCAAAACTACTGCGCGACATAAGAAAACCAAAAATTGTATAATTTTAGATAGATATGTATATAATCACAAGCAGTACACAGCTCTTTATACAGAGTTACAGAGTTGAGTAGTGGCAGCTCTTAAAAGTCATATTTCCAACACATGACTTTATCTGACAAACTCCCGTCTGTATGATCCATGTAGATAAGTAGGAAGGAAAGAAAAATTATGAAAAATATCTTTGGCATTTGATGATCTGCCCCAGATTAATGGCAACTTTGCCAATGGTAACACAATTCCTTTTTACTTTATTTTGCCCATCAAGGCCCTAGTGGCAAAGCAAAGTCAGGATTTATCCATTAGCTCCTCCTATTCTTTGGATGACTGGGCTAATGCCCCATTCCCATACAATTTCTATTATCTCTCTACAAGGGTGAGTAGGCCAACACACTAAACAGTTTAATTTTTGTTCTCCCTTGTTCTTTCCAATTGATTTTATTTTCATATAATGACACTCAAATAATGCACATAACTCCACACATGAAGAAACAATTTTTTTGTTAGTGTTGTTTGATAAGTAAGTGGAGAAAAACGCTGATTACGAGAAGAAAAAAAATTAAAGGATCACAAAAAGCAAACTAAAACAGAAGTCAACAACATGATTTCCAGAATGGAGCCTGACTGTATTTTATAATACCAGTCAGTCTAAAATTGGCATTAAAAAAGATGGTAAGGTCACTAAATTGACATTTGCCCCCTTTTCACTTTTGGAAAGTTGTATTTGATTGAAATCATTAATGTCAGAGCTCCTCAGAAAGGTAGTTTTTACGGAAATATAAAAGTCTTCAGATCTTTTTGTAATTAAAGCAGGTTTTATGTCATAATGACAGATCATTCTCTTTCTGCTAAAGATTTATCCAAAACCAGCATTTGGCGTGTGGATATAACAAAGAGAATCAAGTGGCTGTAGATTTCAAACTGGTTATCAAAGTAGATTGCTAAAGGAAAGTAATAAATGTAGACTGTAGATAAATGAATGTGACTGTCCCATAGTCAATGAGATGAAGTTTTGGAGAAGTCTTTCTCAGATTTCTTTTGGCATCAAAGCACTTATGTAATCTCCCTATTCCCCGAATGGCATGTTTTTTGTTCTGATTAATTTTTTAAACGATTAAATTCATTCATAAAAAGTTTCATTTCAGTTGGGTCTTTTTTGTTTTTGTTTTTTTAATTATTCTTTGTATGGTTCTTTTGCTTCCTTTTAATATTCTTGACCCCATGCCTAAATAATCAATAATAGAATAACTTGTTGCGTGCCTGCTGATTTTGAAAAGCTACCAGACAGTTTAAAATTACAATAGGTAATTCTTTCTTCTTTTCTGTCCTCTTGTCTCCTCTGGCTGTGATCTGCAATTTCCATCATTCAGTATGGCAGTTATCAGGGCAGTGTGCAAGACAAAGACTATGGGTAATATCATCTGAGTAAGCTTTTGGTAATGCCTGTCGGTGCTCACTGTTCATCATCACCCATCTTCCCTCCATAGTTGCCTACCCTGTGCTACATTTCCCAATTGGCTTCAAGAGTATCCACGACTTTTCATTTCTGTTTCCATCTCTCTTCTCCAAGTGCTTCTTGGTCTCCCTATTCTTTTTCCTTGAGGGTTCCATCAAAGAGCCTGTCTCAGTAAAATGGTCTGAGGTTTCCTCAAAGTATGCCCAATTCCTCTCCATTTGAGTCTCATTATCTCACTCTCAGTTGCATTCTCCCCTGTTCTGTGCCTTTGTTCAGTATTGCTTATAAGTTCTGGCTCAGCATTGCCTGCCTCAAATGGTTTCTGAGTACAAATTCCTGTACTGAGAAACACTTGAAAATTCCATGGTAAAGGGAAAGGTTGGCCGATTTGAAATTCATTCCTGCCCATCTTATGCCAACATGTGCAGATCATAACAGCTTGTCTATCCTACTTCACACTGATGTCTTAAATTTACACAATACAGATGTTCTCCCATAAAATCTGTAATTGCTAAAGAACTGCCGATCATTTCCTGAGTAAGATCAAGAATTTCAAGGAAGCTGAAGAATCTAAGCTTTTCATTAAAACTCAATAATGGTCTTGCCACTAAATTTATAGAGTATATAGATGCATCATTTAAGCCGCATGGATATTTGCCTGTACAGTTGCAAGATTTTACACAAAGGAAATGTAAACTACTAAAACACCTACTCAATTCAGAGAGAGCTACATAATATTGTTGAATTCCTATGTTCATGGTAAGTTGTGCCTTAATTTGTCTTCAAATGTTGATAGATACATTCCAGGTATCATTCAAATTTGATTCTCAAATACCACAGCTATTCCATTTCATTTTAGTTCCATTTCCATAATTCCTTCATTTATTATCACACCGCTTTTTTCAAATTCTGATATTCTTTTTGTATTTTGATTTTTTTTTTTAGCTGTTGCTATTTGTCAGGTTGTTGTTTCCATCTTGTGATTTCTTACAAGGTCATTCATTGTTTTCCATTGTTATCTTTTAATTCCTTTGTTCTCATTGACAAAATTTTGTTTCAAAGTTATTGGTGTGGTCATTTACCATTTATTATATGCTTCCCACCTCTTAAACTTTCGAGAATATTTTTTAAACAAAATAAAAACCCAACAAACGCAATAAAAGACAAGCGGCAACTGGCAATAATTGACGGCACCTCATTTTAATGTTTCAACACGTTTCTTGTACATGAAAACACTCTAAACCCATGCACCCACATCAATAAATTTATTTTTTTTTAATTCAGTTTTCTTTTAAATTTTCTAACTGTTATTACTTTTGGGGACTTGATTTTTTTCCCCCTGTTATTGTTCAGAATTTTCTGTAAGAGTAAAAGCAATCTATTGTTGATGTGAAGTGAGCAACCTTACTCTGTCCTTGAAGGGGGAATGCGGATCCTGCATATCAAGACACTTCCCACTATCAAATTTTAGATTTTATCCTATGTGAGAGGTTTGAATGCCAATGGTAGTTCCCATCCAGTTGATCATTTAGGATTGTAAGGAAGAAAAGGCCTTTCTCTTATGACAGGGGTTTGGAGCAGAAGAGGGGAATATTTTCCTCAAACCAGTGTTCAATCCAATCCGGGTTGGACTCAGAACTATGCAGCAGCACCATATATTTACTTTAATTTTTTCAGTGATGTCTTTGCTTGTATAATCTTCCTACTCATCTTATTCCTTATCTCCTCCTCCCTTCTCCACTTCACCATCACCTTTGTATTTGCTGACTCAGAGCACAAGTACTAAAACAGGTAACACTAAAGAGATATTGGCTAGCTAAATGCAGCCAGGGGATTGTGTCACTTCATTGACAGAGCGAAAGGGCAATGGGCAACATACGCCTGAGCTGAACAAGACTAAAATGCATGAATAGAATGGCCAGCTTTAGAGCTTATCTATTCATATAGTGCCTATGGAGAGACTACTAGTGGACGCATTTACATTGAACAATGGAGTGTAAAGTATAAATAAAACCATGTAAAAGATAAGGAGGGAGGAGAGCGGTCCCATCAAAAAACAAAACACATCATGAACAATGATTATTGGATCATGCTTTGACTTTGCTCAAAGGCACAGTATAAGAAGACTAGAGTTGGACGTTAGAGAGTGATTAGATGTAGAAGATTCAGTATCCTGTAAAAAGTGGGTAGCAGATAGATTGCAGCATTAGGCAAAGACAACTCTGTACATGGAAAGATTTGTGTGCAGAGTTCAATGTAAATTTACCGAAAAAGTAAGGCTTTGACTTACTGGTAAAATTATGTAAACAAAATTGGAAATGGCAGCATTTCCATGATACTAAATTTAACAATGGCCATAGGCCGACTCCATTGAGTACTGCATGTGAGAGCCATGAAATATATTGTTGGAAAGTATACTTGGATCTCCCATCTTTCAAAATTACGGCCATAGAGGCCTATTACACCCTGTAAGGCCCTGGCGAAATCAAAGTGAAATTTTGAAATAAGCCGTTTCAGGCCTTGAGGAACGATGTGACATCCTCAACATGAGAATTTTGTTTTTCTTTGATTGTTTTGTACTAGCCTGCATAAGGTGAAATATTTTCAGTAGCTTTCTAATGAGTCTTTTCTGAAATAGTAAATATAAAGGACCCGCATCCCCCTTAGTTTGTCAAATAATTTAACAGTATTGTTGGTTTTTATTTTCTATTCAATCTTTGAAATTAAATTTAGGAAAACATAAGAAAACAAAAACAAAACAAAGCAAGTCAAAAACCAAAAACTAATTAAAAAAAAACAAACAACAACAACCGAAACACAACTTATTTCCCTAAGGATGTTACTTGTTAGTATGCATGAAAATATATTGCTTCAAAGAGGACATCATGTTATTTTGTTGAATTAGGCTACATAGTAAACTTTTCTTAATTCAACTCATCCTTGCATCATTCAAATCAAACATTTGTTATATCATTTTACTGTGGCAGTATATGTGTTAATGTTGCTTTCATTGTTGTGGCAATTGTTTGCTGGAATCCTTCTCACCCTGTTCCCCCCCTCACTTAGAACGAATCCGGTGAAAAGTTACACCATGACAGTGTTTTTGGGGATTACTCCACTTTGGGCCGAGACTCAGTCTTGGAGAGTAGCCGAGATCGTTCTACTGCCTATAGCACAGGAGATGTATTTGATGATGATGACTTGAAGTATGTTGCCGATGATGCTTTCCTGAAGAAGGTAAATCCATGTATTCAATGACTTTTGTTCTTGTTCCATGAAATGTAGAACAAAAACCATCGTGGTCATTTTTATTGCTACCACTTAGGAATGAATGTTAGCATTTGATAATTACTTCTTTTAAATGTACAGTAACCAGTAGTTGACTTCTAATATACTCTCACTTTTTTTCCTCACAGTGTATGTTCTTGACTAATGTGTAATATTTTATTTCCAAGAGCAGTGTATGTGTAGTTATGCCACCTTTAGAATAGTGAAAGTGAAAGGCACTCTTGCTGCAGAGATCAGAGAAGGTGGAGATAAAAAGATAGGACCGCATCAAATTCTTTCCTTAAATTTCATTGTAGGTCAGAGGAAATCCAATGACCAAAAGACACATGAACTGGGTATTGTTGCATTTGTGTATCCTCGCATTTTATGCCGCATTTAGGCTAAGGTCAAAGTTTTTTGTAGACAAATATTGATTGGAAGAAGAGTATGGTGTAGTGTATAAAAAGCCAAAGCAGTTGCCAATCCTTTGAGGCTTTCAAATCTTATTAATGTAGTGAAGAAAACTTATTAGGCTTTATTTGAAATAGGTCATCTATTTAAAAACTGAAATAAAAGGCCTAAATAATCTTCTTTAACAAAGAGGTTAAGAAACTAGTGTGAGAAGAGGATAAAGGAAAGAAGGAAAATAAGGTGTTCATTTTGCCATTGCTGAAGCTTTCATGCCTCCTCCTGGGAAGAAAACCCTGATTTATATAATTAGATGTACTGCAATTCACAAAGAGGGTTTGTAACATAAACTAATGCTGTTAATAGATGTTCATGATAAATGTGGCTTTGTTACTCATCATTGTGCCTTGTGCTATTGCTTAGCATGCTTATGTGAGAATCCTTTTTTTAATTTTGTTGGTTGTAAATACATTGTCTGTCAAGTAGATGTTCATAATTTTAGGTTCCTTTCCAATTGCTCATTAATGTTTACGTCTTGAATTGACATTTTCATGTTATTTCTCAAAATCTTAGTTTTGTTATGTTTTAATGGGCTTTTTTTTCCTTCCAGTCTTTGGACGAGCTAACAAAGTTTGAGTTTATAACCTTGATAAGATCTCTTACCACATAACTTTTTACAAGTGTCTAGAAAAGACACTCAAGTCTCTCTTTTTTGTTTTATTTTGTTGCGAATTTTTTTTATTTATATATACATATACAAATCTTTCTGGGCGTTGCCTGCAGAGCAAGGATAATCCGTTTACGGAGGATCTATATGCTCGCCAATCAGTGCGTTATGGAAAGCCGTCAACAATTACTGCCTCTGATGCTGCATCAGGGTCAACAACTCCTGACATGGGCCCCAAAAATGTATTGTACCAAGGCCACATCTCTACTTCAGGGAGCCTTGTCAATGAGTCAGTCGGTGATTTACCAGACGATTCCATTTTGCCAGCTGATGCAACAGAATTAGAGTCAGAGGCCAGGGACAGAGTGGATGTAATGATTTCAGCTCTTTGTATAACCCTGCTTGATATACAATTTAATCTCTTTTTCTCATACCTTCATTCAACCATGCTTCTGCAACATTCCAAAGGTTCTGGTTTCAAGAACTGCTGGTTAGAGGTGTTTCTGATTTTCTGGTTGTAATACCTTGAAACTCTTGCTTTCTTCCCCCTCCCCTGATCCTACCCTCCCTCTTCTCCTTTTCTTTTTTAAAATAAAAGAAAGATAGCATTCTTCTGCAAACTTTGAGTAGAGTTTTACTTATCCATAAGGAAGTTGATTCATCTAATACAATATTTGTTATAGAGAAACTCATCTTGTTCAAGTCGTATGAAAAAAGATAAGTCGTCTTGCCTTTCATCCATTTTATTATATCTGGCCTTCTAACTCAAAGCAGAACTAAATTTTAAGAGAGTTTATACGACTTTCTAACTCTCAGTCTTAATTTATATAAGATGCTGTGAATTTGAATACATTGCTGATAGAAGTGTAGAAAATTAAGAATTAGAGCTCATGGAAAGTTAGCCACACCCATACAGAAGTACTGAATGAAATTCAGAAAAGTAAAACAAACAACAGTAAAAAATATGTCAGGTTCTTTTGTGAGTCATCCTTGATAAAGACTCCTCTTATTTTGTTCACATCTCCTAACAGTAAGCTTTTAAATTTCCCATCTTCTCATTCTTGTTTCATTTGCTTGATTGTATGATTTGCTATAAGTTATTACCTTAATCTACAATCCCAGTGCTTCCAACTTTACATCTCTACTGCTTTTTTTCTGCATTACCTTGCAAAGCTATACTACAAACTAATCACGTCACATTGACCTCAAAGGATAAAAATAGTTTGAAATCATTTAATCCAGTCAAAGCATCAAGAGCTGTTTTATACAGAAAGGTACCTCAGAACTTAGATTACGTCATGTTAACTCTGTCAGTACGGGATTTTTTACAGGCTTTAGAGGGATTAATTTTCAAGCACACTGATACTCACAGGGTCATGTTAGCAAGTGATAAATTAACAGTAAAACCATCACCAAAATTGAGGCATGAAAAGGAAGTCTACTTTCAGATAGAAGGCCTATTTATGATCATATAATATCACGAAAACAAATAACTAAAGCAAATATTGACAGCCATTGTAGTTGTTATATGTTAACGGGATCTGAACTTGAGCCACTAGACTGGGAAAAATGAAACATATTACTTTGGTTTGCTTGAAGACCCATATGATTATGTTTGATGACAAAGGAAAGTAATGTACCAGATGTAATATAACATGTTTGAGTCTCCCTTAAATTGAAATGCTTATCTTTAAAACCTTTTTTGCAGTGTGTGAGAAGCAGCACTCTATGACATCAATTTTATTTATCTTTTCTTTTGTTTTGTTTTTTTATCAAACATCAAAATGTTCATTTATGTGAGAGGCATAAATAAGGTACAAGAATAAAAAAAACTTCTGTTTTTTTTTTTCGTGTACTTCGACAGTTATACTCAGTCTTATTGAGTCAGTTGGATTATTTGAAGAAGAAGTCTTCAAAGTGTTTGGGGAAGAAGTCCATTTCACACTTGCATACTCAAACTTTCAGTTCACTGCTATTAGAAACTTCTATTGCTAAACACTGTTACCAGGTTATTCTAGCTTCTTTTTTTTTTTTTCTCAAAGGTCAAGACATATATTTTTAGATTTGTGTTATTCAATGCACATAGCCATAATCTTTTTTTCATTACTTGATTCGTTTATTGCTTTGGTAAAAGTCAAAAGCATTTTATTATATCTGACCTTCTAACTCAATTAATGCTCTTCAGTTTGATCCTTAGTTTCAAGATATTTGACTGCCTTACTCTTGATGACTTAGCATGCACAAAAAATTTGAAGCAGCACATTTATGCTCAAATAATGAGATCTATAGATACAGATTTACGTATGCTTTGATTTTCAGTTCATGGGGATTATGTTTTACCTAGGAGTTAATATGATAGGGGTGCTGATAGTGTTGGTGATGGGGGAGGGGAGGATAGTTGGATTTCAAGCCCCTGTTTTGTTAATTCGCTGTGGACCAGAAGTTCCTCTTTTTGCAAATAAGTTTATTGAGAGGAATAAACATGTATGGCCTATGACAGAAGTTGTATTCCAACATTGTGTTTGTCTCACAAGAGCATTCTTTGATATGTTACCAAACCTACTAATGCTAGACTTTTGACTCCACCTTGAGTAGTTTCAAGCATATTAAAACTTAAGAGTCCTAATGGGCGAAGGTTTTAACATATTGTTAAAAGTTATTTGAACAAAAGCTATATCTAAGACTTCTTGTTGCCTATGCCTCATGTGCCATCCATTTGGTGCAAGTGCTAAACTCTCTAGATATGATCAGAGAAATTTTCCAATCTGTTGTCAAGACCAAGGTAGTAAATGTGCTCTCATAAAATAGAAGAACATTATGATCTCCTGTGTGACAACTCTCCAAGTTCAAGACTTGGTTGTATCAGGAAGGGCATCCAGCTGTAAATTCTGGCCATAAACCCTTGCGACATCTATAACACTTGTTAAACTGTTGTGTCAACCCACAAAAAATGAGATAAGTGGAAGGAAGGAAAAGATGCCGTTGTGTGTGAAGGGACAATAGATATTGTTTTAGAATTTTGTGTTCTTTACAGATACTTCATTTTGTATTACAAATCCCCCTGAATTGCTCAATTCTTAACTGATTATACAGTGGTGTAGGAAGACCAGTCAAAATGGACATAGGTACAAGGGCTTCAACAAGTTGTGGTGGCAAAGCACAAAATTTAACTAGGTTGAAAGTAATTTCTTTTGATCTTTACTTTTACCAAGCTGAACAAACATCATGTATGTTTCAGTTTCATTTGGGTTTTTGTTTTGTTTTGGGTTGTTGTTTTTTTAAGAATGTTTTTGTTTTTGTTTTTGGGTTTTTGTTGTTGTTTTGTACATCTTTATAGAGCACAAGAGATATTAACAGAAACAGATATTTTTAAACAGCCGATGTGCAAAAGATAACCAAAAAGAAAAAAAGAAAAGAAAAGAGAAGCAATACATCAAACTTAATCATATTATCCTGCCTTTCCTGTCAATGCTTTCTTGAGCCCCAAGACAAGTACTTCACACTTCACATTTGATGTGACATATTTATTATTCGGATAGCTTGGCTTTATCTTTGAAATCTACATTGCTGCTAGGAGGGTCTCAAACTGACTTCATCTCTCTCCCCATCCCCCAACACACACACACACACACACACACACACACACACACACACACACACACCCTTCCCCACTTCAACCCTCCC
>JAOWAZ010142151.1:0-12747 GCA_028565935.1 Goniobranchus fidelis
GTACAAGCGTTTTTTACTAAAACCTACACTAGTACTTTTTGTGTTGCCAGCTATGGATAGGTTTGCTCTTTTATTTGCCATGGTCGATCATCTTTCAATTTGTCAATACCCGTTGTCATATTTTGCTGGAGTAATGTAAAGAGAATTTGGCCAGGGATGTTGATAAACTGGTTGACATTAGTTAACAGATGACGCAAACCAAATCAATTCAATCAAGCACTGCTAATTAGTAAGTGGTAGGTTGGAGTATCTAACTGTTTACTTTCCAGCTACATGCATGGTAACTTCACATCATTCTAATGGTGCATGTTTTGCCATATTTTCAGCTGACAACGTAAGACTAAATAATTGTTATGCGGTTTATCAAAAATTAAATTCTCCCATGCAGCATTTTATCCACTGCTGTCACCTGTGCCTCTGACAAAGATCTTTTGACTCTCAGTTCAACCAAAACTAATTTATGCCAACAAATACAGTTCCATTGTTTGTTGTTAGGCAAGGACCAGGAACAAGATATGTTGCTGTTTTTACCACTGTAAATGACCGATGTTCTTCTACAATGAATACTTATTACCCTCATGTAACACTCCAGTGATCTATAAAGTCATGAAATACTTTAACATATCCTGGACTTGTTTAACTCCAAATTTCTCACCCTTTAGTTTAAAAAGTGGACAGCAGTTTCAAAGAGTTTTCAAAACTCTTCAAAGTTGCTTGAGAGTTGAGTGCATTATCTATTGCAATACACTGGTTTTGCTCTTCTTCATTGTTGTTGTTTTAATATTTCGTGTAGGCCACTCAAGTCTGATCAAACTGATGTCTGACACCCCCTAAGCCTTAATTTTCTGGAGCCAGAATTATTTTGCACTTGATGTGCAAACTCGTATCGCATACATGTCTCAACTGAACCTCAGATTCAGGTAAGAAAGTATTTATCTATTTTGTCAAATTTATGTATCAGAGGATAAAAATAAAAAGTATAGATACCTACAACCAGATGTTTACAGTTTGGTAAATATTTACGATTATTAAACTAAAGAGATTCTTGAATGCACAAGATCCTTGATCTCAAATAGATCTTTTGTTAAGTGCAGCTCAAACTTGATGATTTTCTGCATATAAAATCAAGCAACTTCTTTTGAATTTTTTTTTTTTTTACCGCGCGCCGCATTTTATTTTGGCGGCGCGTGGGAAGTTCTAGAGCTTTAACCTTCGGCGGATCGAATTTTTTTGCAGCGTTGAATGCTCCAATCAGAACGAAGTATTTGTAACGACCAACCAATAGGAAGCAAGCGGATGGGGTGTGGTTTCTATTCCAAAGCTTGAACCTTCAACGGATCGAAAGTGTTTTTGAAACTTTGATTCCTCCAATCAGAGCACAGTATTTCTTTAGGTCAAACAACCGGCCAATAGGAAGCAAGGGGATTGGGAGGGGCCTCTATATAATGAGTGGCGGGAAAATTTTTGTCGTGATTAATACTTGATCGCTCAAGGAAGAAGAAGAGAAGAAGACGAGATGGCGCTGGCGAAAAACAAGGTTAGACCTCTGATTATTAGGGTTGTGATTACTGGGGAAAATCATGTTAGTGACTGTTGTAACGTTTGCAAAGCTGTGTACTCGGGAAAAAGTGATCATTTCACAATGCCTGAACGAGATTTACTTTTGAGAGCTGTTAGTTCGTTCACTCAATACGATTTTGATTCGAACGGCAACTTAAACATTCTTAAAAGGAGATCGGCACTTATGTGCTTATATCTAGAACATAAGTATCAGTGTTTCCGCGCACGAAAACTAACACATTATTTGAAGCAGTTTTCAAAGTCTAAAATTTCTCACATCCAACAAAGTGTGCACGTAATTCTAGTTCGATTTTGGGGTGAAGAGATTCGCCGTTCAGTTCTTTGGCAGAGAAAAAGCAAAGACAGATTTATTCGGTCTTTGTGTAACGACACTCGTTTGTCGGGAATTAGAACAGTTGGTAAAAATTGTGATTTGGTTGAAACGGACTTTCCAGCTCCTTCCATTTCAAAACCATCAGTAATTCAAGAGATCAGTCCTCTTACATTTGATAGAGTCATTGATAATACGGACACCAAAATACTTAGGACATTCTGGAACTCTGTTTGTCAGAATTTCGTAGTTGTTCGTTTTCAAGTTGCGAAAATTTCCCGCTGCAAACGTTTCTTGTTCACTGTTTATCTCCAGTTTGTCATTCTTCGCTTGTGGATAACAGAAACAACTGAAGAAGACTTTGATTCTGTTGATTCGAACTGTACTGCTAATGCCGACACGAAAAAACTTATCACATTTTGGAACTCTGTTTTTTGGCACTTTGTATTTGTTCGTTTTCAAGTTGCGAAATTTTCCCGCGGCGGCATTCTTGATGACGTTTGTGTGGAAGTTGTGAGACATCGTGCAGTTTTTGACTGTTCATTGAAATGGTCACATTCTTTAAAGCAAATTAACCGGTCTTCGTTTTTCATTTATTTCGAATCAACAGATTTTGTTCTTGGCATTTGTAGTTATGAATCTCTTTTAATGTTGTTTGAATTTGTGAATGATGTTTTCGTTTATGTCTGTAGAGTTTTATTCTTAGTTGGGAGTTTGATGCATTACTCAATAACTTGTGTGATTGTCATTACTAAAACGCAAAACTGGTTTTTTGAACCACCCTAAAAATTAAGTTGTAGGTAATTAGACGTTAATTAACTTCCCTCCCTGTGGTATCAGTGTACGGTTAGAATCGGGGTGACCTGGGCACCTCAAAGATTCGAGCCCTCTGGGACTGGTCCACTGTAAAGAACCTGCTTTTCTTTAACGATGAGAAGACCCGAAGTAGCTCGTCTTAAGCCACAAGACATCAGCTCAAATATGCAAGTTGTGTGTACCAGGATGGCCCGGGACGTGATTGGATGGCCGATTTGCATGAGTTGAGTGGTGACGAGGATTTCGGCCCTCAAGTTTTAAGTTGAGAGGTAATTTGCAAATCCCCATGGCAAGTAAGTTGGCATACCTCCTCGTTGGTACTTGCTGGGAACCTGTGGGTAATGACCCTTAGGGCCAAATGTCAACAGTACATCACCTTTGTCTAATAGTTTGTCCAAAAAATTGTTGATGGATGGATGGATGGATGGATGGATGGATGGATGGGTGGGTGGATGGATGGATGGTTACACCCCTATAATGGCACCAGTGTAAAAAAAATTAATTGGATTTGTGTTCACACTATACCTTAAGGCCTTGACTGTAGGAACACCAAAGTGTGTTATGGGTTTGAGTCCCATGCAGGGCGCTGTGCGAACACAGTAACATATTGGGCAGAATATGTGTAACAGAAACTGGTTGCAACCAAGTGATGAAAGTTCATTTCTGAAGTAAATGTGACCTGTATGGTGCTTTTAAGTGCCTATGTAAAAAAATATTGTTTTCTCAGAAGTTAACCTTGCTAAATGACCAATAGGGTTGAAAACATTTTTTCAAAATCATTTACGGCTCTCGAGATATTAACATTTTTAATTTCAAGAAGTTGAAAATTTGCCTTCAAACCTTGTGACGTCATCAGTTGAAAATTTCTATCTCGAGAACCATGAAATAAATTTACAAACCTTTTTCACCGCTATTCCTCATCCAGTAAGGTCCATCCACCGACAAAATATAATAACACTAATAGTTGTAATAACAATAAAGACTTAATGGCCGGAAGACTTATGGGTTCACGCCAAACTAGATAGAGCAGGGAATATTTCTTTCAATTCCGCAACCTATTTTTTTGTTAACCTATCGCTACTGAAAGCAAGCATTGCTGTCCCAAGTTGGATCCCCGCTGGGAAACTGGTTGGCTTGAAAAATTTATAAACGGGGGAGGGGGATCCCAATAAGCCCCCGGGGGTGGAGCCAAAAATTAATAATACATACATATATATATTATTATAGCGTCCCAAGCACCTAGCCCAAGTAAAAATTCCAGATCAATTTCCTCTCCATAGTTTGTGTGATGACATGGTAATCCGAAGACCTTCGGATTAGAGCTGATGTTATTTTTTCCCGGGCCTATCAGGTTATGGCTCAGCCAATTAAATTATAGCACTTGTGAAAAAAAAATGACTTAAATTCCCTATCAAGCAAATTTTTTTAGATTTTCAGATGAAATGTAGAACCCTTTAGTAATAGTAATTTTCGAAAATAGAACAGTTTCTCGCTGTTCCTCTCACGTTTTTCGGGCTTGAAAAGTGCAATGCTGACGTAGAAGGAGGCATGTGACATAGCAAGAGGCATGAGGCAGTGACGATTTTTATTTCGCAAAACAATATTGATTCTGCCTACAACAGTCATATTGTCATAGCTTAAATCAATGAATTGTTCCTTAGAAATTGTTGGAAATAAAAATGTTCTTTTCTTTTTCAATAGAAATGAAAATTTTGAAATTTTGAAATTAAAAAGCATACTTAGACGCGGAAATTTTCTTCGGTCGATGATTCCATTTCTGATTTCATAGATGATAACGTCTTAATCTAAAACATGCCACTAAAGACAGCGCGTCTCCCAACAAAATGGCGGCCATAAATTCGGTCCCAGACTTTCAGATTGTCTTTAGTGATTGTCAGCGCGTCTCCTGGCACTACCAGAATAGTTCAGTAACAACAACTACACCATGTATATGTATCAAAACGGAAACAAGCGAATTTGTACAAGAGATTGATCGTAGCGTTCCTTTGTTCACTGGGATAAAACCGAATATCAG
The DNA here is from genome assembly GCA_028565935.1 of Goniobranchus fidelis. Lineage (NCBI taxonomy): Eukaryota > Metazoa > Mollusca > Gastropoda > Nudibranchia > Chromodorididae > Goniobranchus > Goniobranchus fidelis. The sequence continues at coordinate 4,743 of JAOWAZ010142151.1, forward strand.
GGATAGCACCGATCTGGTAAAGCATAATTATCATGTTTCGTGCAGTTATTCGAAGTTTTGAAGCGAATGACTTATGTTTAGTGTTTTTTTTTTGTTTCTTTTTTGCGCAAGAAACCTATCACTTTCTCTAGTAACAGAATGTTTGTTCTTTGATTATTACTCAATATTTTCGTCCTCAAAGCTAGTTTCTTCGATTGGCACCTTCATATGTTTCCCTTTCTGGAAGAAAGCTTTGAAACACAACGCCGATAAATGATCATTTCAAGGCGCCGCGCAATGAGAAACTGAGAGGCAATTGTGGGCATGCACCCAAACGAACTTTTAACCAAGAGAAAAATAACCTAAGACTGACATCAGTGAAACAGCAAATTGTCGTTATTTAGAGTGCGGACGATACAAAAGCTGAACTATACGATACAAAAGTTGAACTTTGCGAGGTAGGGCGAAAGCATCAGTATTTAATAGTCAACTGAATCAGTTGCCAAATCAGTAAGGAGACAGAATTCCAATGTAATCAACAGCAGTGTTCTTTTAATTTATCTTAAGTCTGCAGTCTGCATATGTCGCACACCGCTGAATAAACGCGAATCGCAGCTAGAGTTGTCCAACCTCGAACTCAAAGAAAAAATTTCACGGGAAAATTAACTTCGCGCCAAATCCCCCGAAGTGACATAAATATTGATACCAGTCTCCATAGTTGGAGGTACGAAAGATCCGTGACACTTGTTTGAGAGACTGGAATTGAATTTATGGCCGCCATCTTGGTTAGGACGAGCCGAGACGGCCCATGTTAGGGAGGGCCTGGGGCCTCCGCCCCAGTCCCCACCCAACCCCAATGCGCGCAGGCTATGTTTCAGTTCGTGCGCCAAGTAACCTACATGAATGAAATAAAGAGACTGCCTTCTTTCCCATGATTTCGAAGGTATAGCCGAGTTTTCTAGAAGAATTGAGACGCCGCAAGCAATTAAATTGTGTCACGAAGGTGGAAGAGTTACTCCGAAAATTGCTGTTTCATAAGGTACGTGATGTAAGCTGTGTATGTTTAACAGTACTTTTAAAACATCTACGATGTGCTGGTGTCATGTTGGTGGATACAAAATCAAATATTTTAAAAGTTATGGATATTTTTGTGCTTGGTGCTGTCATACATGTACAGAAAAATTAATTAAATAATTTTAATAACATAACGCGAGCAAAGCCAAGATGTGTCAACAAAACAAATTTTTGCTCGTGCGAAATCTTTCAAAACTAAAAGGAAGGAGAAAATAATTAGTCTACTGTATTATTGAAAGGTATTCGAAAATTCGAAGAAGATCACTTGCATCCCAAAGCATCCACAAATGAAAAGAATTCCTTCGTGAATGAACACGGCTTGCAAGTGCAAGATGCTCACACCTATTTCTTGAATACGAGGCTTGGGGGTGAAATTGACTTGTTTGATGTAAACATGCATAAGGCCTATTCAAATTATGGAGAAACAGAGAAAAGGTCAAATCAAAGGGTTTTTAATACCTACAATAAATGTTAAACCTTGATACATAATTAGGATTCACTTGCAAGCTAAAGGAAATACAGTAGTTTAAAGTGCTACTAGTGTGGAAATCCAAGATCCTTGTGTTTTTCACAGAATCGTGAAGTGCAGATAAAAGACAAACATGTTGCCAAAAACTTTCAAGTTCAAAAATATTGAAGTGTGTCTTTTTGAGGCTCAAAGCTGGTATTTTATCTTCCACCATTAACCGAGAGCAAATCACCTGCGTCATGTTGGGTTGACCAACGACAATGGATAGGATGTCAATAACTTGACCCGTGCCGCTTTCAAATTAACTGAAATATAAACAGCCCAAATGGGTTTCTTTTGTAGTTTTATCCCTATTATATTGTTTTTAGGTGTGTTTTGTCTATGGTTGACATTGTGTATACATAGTTTTATTTGTCCTGAGTTAAGTTATTGACTTCATATGATGATTCGCAAGTATGCAATGGTGGACAGATTTTGCGCTCACTTCACTGGGAAAATAAAGACACTCACAGAGTGTTAATTCTCCTTTCAGGCTGTAGATTTGCTTAGAAAGTGTTGAAAAAGATTTATGACAGTTTTCACACTAGTAAGCGCCTCTTTAAGTTTATCATAAATATTACTAATCAAGGCTATGTTTTACTATAGTTTATCAAGCTGAGCATCTGATGGTTTCGCATGGGGCTATAACATACAGCCCCCATCTATCAAAAGGTGAGAGTCAAGGACTGTCATAATTGTAACTCAATGAACTCATACCAAGATAAGGCTATATATATATATAAAAAGGTTGTTTTTTTCCCACAGGAACAGTGGGCTTGCCTCAATATGGAATATAGATTTTTAGAATAGTTCTAAAAAATAAGGAATTTCAAATTAACTAAGGCCTGTTTATCAAAACCTTTAGAGATACTTTTGAACCTCTCTTTCCCTCAGGGGAAAGTTCCTAGTAAGTTCAAAATTGCTTGAGTAATACCTGTCTACAAGAAAGGTTTATTGAGCAGGGGCAGATACAGGATTTCAAAAAGGGGGGTGGATATTCAGGTTAATTTCAGCACTAATGCCATTGTAAAAGTGAGTTTTGGGTGCTTTTCTAACCACCGCGTTTTGCACATATTTTTTGTGCATCAATAACAGTACTTCACAGGCCCTAAAGTCATCAATTTATCTGTAAACTTGCGAATATTTTGCCTGTTCTGTCAACGCTCAGTGAGAAGCTATATTGATAAATCGTATCTTTTTGTTTTATTTTTTTTCGGTAATGTAAGATTAAATTGGAACTTTGACTCCTTCTCAGGTCAATTAAGGCATGGGTCACTTATGCCGTACGTATAGCCCTAAAACACATTTTTTTCGATATCTCGACAAATACTTGGCGGATTCTTTTCATCTTGGTATTAAAATGTTTGTAAAAAAATGTTTTATCTTATTTGGATATTTGTTGCATTTATTTCTTTTTTTGTTAAAAAATATTGGCTAATTTATGTGCGATTTCAGTAGCTTTTTTCAATAAAGTGGGAGACAATGCTAATCAAGGCAAATTTTGTGAAGACAAGGCTGTTGTGTTAGTTAAAAGGTTGAAGTTCTAGAAAATGCCCACAGACGTTGAAATATATTTCATTTTAAGCGGTTTATAAGCATCGAAAGTGAAAAAAGTTTGAATTGGCGACTTTGAACCTTAATAAATTAAAACTGCTTCATTGTAATCGTCATCTGTGGCCACAGCATGTTAAAGAGTAAATGATAGTTTCTTAATTATGCAGAATTGAAGTGTTTCGACTGAGTTCTGCTTGCCTCCCAAGCAGTTTTTTAGATCGTAAACCACCAGTTTTAGGAAGTTGCCGAGGAAAGCTTCGTGTATGATGCAGTAATTTGCATAAATCTTATTAATATTTGGTGGGCCAAGACATGTTTTGCAGCTCTGGAAGTAACCTTTTGTTTAATTAGTAACCTTTGTGTGTAGGTGTGTATAACAAGTCTCTTAAGGGACATTTGCCTCAGACTCTTTTTAAGATGGAAAACGAGCCGGCTCGCAGGCTACATCTTTTTATACTTTTACTTATCATGAAACGTTTTGCAAGTTAAGGCTCCTTTACAAAATAAAAAACCATCCCATCATTCCATCATTCATATTCTGAACAGCCAAAAAATCTTTACCAGTTAAGTGTGCAGCATTTCATAGCAGCATTTCATAGCGAATTCACACGAAAATTACCTTGCAATAATAAACAAGTCTTTCTTCATTAAGGCAGTCAGGAGTAAAGGCAAAGTCAATTTGATAATGCGTATACTAAACTTTCTCTCAGTTTCGCATACTGGGCCCGCTCTTCCCTCTCATTGTTAACTTTTGCATTTGCCAAATTGCACGATAACAAAATAAAGGGCTCCTTCTCTCAATGTCTCGAAAAAAATTATGCTGTATTGAATGCTCATATTATAAAACCGGTTTCTCAATGTCCCTAACAAAATTATGCTTTGATGACTCGTTCGATCTCTGAATACCACAAAACAAAACTATGCTTTGTTTTATTTAAGTGTGCGATTCGTTATCTAAACATCTCGAACAAATCTATGCAGTATTATAACAATCGATGCTTCTGCGTATCTCTATTTCGGTGAATTAGAATGGATAGAAAGTTGAAGTGTGATATGCGAATAGGATCATTGTTGCAAAACTTTGCTTCACCGCTGATTCAGCACAACTTTTCTTACCAAAAACACATATCCCGAGTTTTTCTCAACGTATAAAGATGATTCAAACATTCGCTCAAAGAAAATACAATCAACACGAAATAAGAAAACTTGCATTTGCGTCTGTCACTTAAACTTGTTGACTCAAACCAAGTCAAATATTGAAGTGCAATGTACGGACTTTACCGCACAAGGTCTCCGAATCATGTTCGATAACACTATTATGAAGAAAAAATACATATCTCGGGTTTTACTCAGTGTATGAAGATGATTCAAACACTCACTTAAAACACTCTTGATACAAAAGTAACATAAAAATAATTTGCTTTTGCGTCTTCTAAACTTGTTGAGTTAAACTAAGTTGAAAGCTGAAGTGCGATAAATTCATATGGTTATCTTTGAAAAATTTCACATCACCTCTGAATCATGTCTGATAAAAATTTTTTGAAGAAAAACACACATGATTCAAATACTCACTTAAAACACTCTCGATACAAAAGTTAGATAAAAAAATAACTTGCTCTTTCGTCTTTGAGACTTGTTGAGTTTAACTAAGTTGAAAGATGAAGTGCCATATTTGCTGGATAGGGTTATTCAAACTGTTAATGTTGGAATAATTTGACATGCATACGAAAGAATCACATTTAACTCCAAGTATTGGTGACTGATATTCACTCTGATGTTGAAATGAAACAGAAAAATTAAATGGCTGTATCATATCCCAATCCGGTGACCAAACCATTCAATAATGTCTGATGGAACAGAAGTAAGTTAACATTTATTTAGTTTAGACTAAATAGTTGAAGTACGACATGATACAATGTATGACAAAACAGTTTGTTTCACTAGCAATCAGTTTGATCTGCATCAGCTGCTGAATTGTTTTCACAGGATAGGGAAATTTATTGTCGATCTTAATAAATATATACTTCCCGGATTTACGTTTAATTTCAGCATTTGTTGTTTGTAGATAAGATTGACCGGTATGTATAGCGTTTAACAGCAGTTGGTTAATTATCAAAGCAGTTCTAAGTCCAATTTCGGGCACTGATAGGGTCACTGATAGTTCAATATTGCAGCGTTAAGCATTATAACTTTATAGCATTTCTTTTGAGGATTGTAACTTGACTTTGGTACTGCGAACGCGGTATGTAAAACTTTAAAGTACTAAACTTCTATTTGATTTTCTTATGTTGAGAAAATCAATTAGAAGTGTATATACGATACGTTCCCGGTCGGTACCGAAATCAAAAATGGAATTGTTATTCCATTTTTGATTTCGGTACCGGCCGGGAACGCATCATATAGCTTACTGAAAAAGAGTCTGAAATGGCCAACACGGTTGATTGACACATAAGATTTTTTTATTAGACTTACATGCGAAATTACAACTCCTAATTTTGACACCTACTGTTTTCCACAGTTACACAAGGCGGGCATTTCAAAAAGCACATTCGTAAAATCTTCGTAACACGCAGTGGCTTCCCGAGTAGAGCAAAACAATAGACTGAATATATCTGCCTAAATCATTGCTGGGGGTCTCTGACAAAGTTTGTCTCATGCCTTAATTCACCTGAGTTACTGATTTGGCAACTGATTTAGTTGACTGTTAAAAACACTGCTGCTTTTGCCCTACCTCACATACAGTTCAGCTTTTGTATAGCCGGCGCTCTCTCTTTCACTGATGTGTGAAAGAGAGAGCACGTGTTTCTCTTTTTCTCACGGTTAAAAATTTGTTTACGTCCATGCCCACAAATGCCTTTCAGTTTCTCATTGCACGGCGCCATGAGATGGACATGTGTTGGCATCATGTTTCAGATTGCTAGCTTTCTTCCTAAAAGGGAAATGCGTGAAGATGACAATTGAAAAAAAAAAGCCTTGAAGATGAAAATATTGAATGATAATCAAAGCACAGACATTCTGTAAGGGGAAGTAATAGGTTTCTTTTGCAAAAGAAAAACCACTGAAGTCATTCACTCAAGTTCAGCTTCACTGTGCACAAACATGATTTAACATGATAGTTATGCTTTGCTGGTTCCAAGATCTGGAACTCGATTCTTGATGATGGAAAAATAAGTTCAAAATATTCCTTTAAGGAGGCAATCAAGTCATACTTTCTAAAACTTTTACTTCTTGTCAATTTAATTAACTTTGTTTCTTCTTTGTGTTCATTGCTTAGTTATCTTAGTTTGATATAAGTATCTAGTTATCTTAGTTGACATAGTACCACTCCCACTGCGTCGCCTAAGTCATTGTAATTTTTAACTAGTGGCAAACTGACTTCGATTATAGTTCACTATTTTCAGTTTGCCAGTATCTATTATTTCTCATGACCATAATATGAAATGTGATGTGACTAAGAGATACAAATAAACTATTTTTGTTGTTGTTGTTTGTCGCTACTTAATTAAAGGTTAGAGCTGAATATTTTGCTTATCCTTTGGTCCAGTGAACAACAGACTACTCCTATAGGAGATCGAGAAGAAAATTCCATCTTCCCAAATGGGCATTCAAATCTATTCACTGTGAACATTGCCAGGCCCTCCTACGTAAGATTAAGTGTAGTAAATCATGAAAGGGTTCCAAGATCAGGCAGCATTATTAACCTCAGTTGAACTGTACTGCTGTATGGCCAGTCTAGGGTTATGAACAAGCATGAAATTATTATGACACTTAAAATACTCCCGATCATGCAATAATAACTTCATAAGTCTTTGCAGCACACATATAACTGTAAAACTGCCAAGAGAAGGATATCTAGACATTTTATTTCTGTTATAATGTTTTGGTTCTTTTTTTTATTACAGGCCTACATATACACAACCCTTCAGATATATTGTATCCAAATGGCCGATCTGACACTTGCACTATTATATGCCACTTGCATTTGTATTAAGAGGTATGTATGTGTTCCTTCTTATGCAATGTGCTTCAAAATCATCATAATTTCAAACATTTCTTTATGTTAAGTCTCCTGTATACAGCATTTGTGTTGCTAAATTCTTCAACCATTGCTCCTATGTAGTGTTGAAGTTGTCTATAGTCTAACAATATCGTTATTCAGGTCCAACTGTTTGCAGAATGATAATAACTGGATTGAGTTTAGCATGCTAGTTGACAGTGTCTAATCTTTTGTTAGAAAGTCACATGTCTCGAAATAAAATTGACCTACCCTCATTAGATTTACTTTCGGCCTGTCGTTAAAGGTAACTAGAGGCCCTTCGTGGCAGTTTAAGGGCATTGATTTGCTGTCTTTTTTAGAAAATCAGCTTATCTATGTGGACATCATTGATGTTGACTTACTTGCAAAGTGAGAGCTTTTGATCTAAGAACTACTTTGTTATTGCAACGGGTGTTACCATGCAACATTGCATTCTTGGTTACCCTAGCCACATGGTGGTGAAGCTGTTAAACATTTTTAAATCAAAGTATAAGTAATCAGATCTGCAAAGACAAACTTGTTTATAAAAGCAGGCTGTATTTATTCCTTTTTTTCCACACCATTCTATTTTACTGTTTTTAAGTCAACACTTTTAAGTCTTTTTTTTATTAACCCGAAGAGGCTCATTTAGACTTCCTGGGAAGTATGGCTGAGTGGGACTGGAATGACCCTAACCTCAGTCAAGAGATAACTGTATAGTAAATGTTTTGTACACTTTACACAATTAAATTGTTACGTACTTCCTCTCCCCTCTATACATATGTCAACAGGCCTGGTGTACAAGCGTTTTTTACTAAAACCTACACTAGTACTTTTTGTGTTGCCAGCTATGGATAGGTTTGCTCTTTTATTTG
>JAOWAZ010143260.1:0-12740 GCA_028565935.1 Goniobranchus fidelis
TAGAAATTCGCGCGTTGACATTGATACTCAGATAATCTGAGTCAGTCAGCTAATTTGAAGACTAAGACTAAGACTAACTGGGGGGGTCTCACAACGCCCCCCTGACGAAAAAAATTAGAGATGAATTGGGTTTTACCTGGAAAATCGGTATCGATATCGTAATTACCGTACATAGTATCGAGTACTAAATAATTGTCATCATCCTTCATCAATATTAGTGACTTCCCAAAATGGCTGCTGACTGTTCTCTACACGTTTGCCCCCTTTACTATTGACCTCTGCATACATAATGTAATTTTTTAACTTGTGTATGAAGATGAGGTAAAAACCACTTTTTGATTTCTCTCACAAAGCATTGTAGACTCGACGTTATACCAACAAAGCTACATGAAACTTGTTCATCTATTATATTTAGTGAAGACAGAACATGTCGCAGTTTTTTTTTTAATTAAACATGTCATATAATACAGCAGATTCCTCTCATTAGCACAGTGCTCAGGAGAAGGCCAAAGTGGGCCCTTGGATGGACTGTGCCTATGCACGAGGGCCGATAGTTTGGAGGCTGGGGTTGTGTTTTACTAATTGCTTCCCTGGCTGTATTTTTGAGTAACACCCCTTGGGTATCGTGTCGACAATGAGGTTGCAGTAATGATGGGTAATGGAGTGATAGTGAATGAACAGCTATTTACACTGACACTGACATACAGGGTTGGGCAAACTAGATTATAGATCTTGTCATAAAGAAAGGAATGGGCGGAGAGTGGGTGACATTGGAAAGAAGATTTAATCATAGTTTAAACTGTTTAAGTAATAAAACAATGACATGGCTGACTAACAAGATTGCTTTTCTAGGTCTACATTCCTTCTCAACGGATTGTCAGTTCACATCCGAGGCGTTCATCGTCACGAAGCCCAAGGCATTCACAATCACACCTCGTCCCTTGTCATCGCCTGTCACTTATCATGTCTAGGCACTCCATCTTTAGTGTGGGTGTCCTACCGTACTACATCCATGTGTGCTGTTCTTCATACGTTATTTTATAGTCCATAGCCCTTGACCATTCATTCACACATATTTACACCCATTTTGTTACACGCTGATGCTAATTTTTTTTTCTCCAAAATTTAATTACGTTTTTGTCAATTTTATGACCAGCAGTGCATGTGTTTGTCTGACATGACCGTGCTTCTAGGCATGACAACCATTTGGTAAAAATTCCATCAGAGCTCGAGAGCGTGCTCTTGTTGAGATCGTGCCCTTGCACGGTGTTCTTATGGGCAGAATCTACTGTATTATAAGTGATAATTTAAAGAAACATGAGTTAAACATACAGTAGACTTCTGATAATACGAACTCCATGGGACCAGTGTAATTAGTTCGTGTTATCAAGAATTCGTGTTAAATAGAAGATTGAAAAAAAAATCTAAGCCTGGTTGATCAAAATCAAAGTTCGTTGAATCAATGCTGAATGCTGGCGCAAGCAGGGTGACTCGGTATCAACTTAACCCGCTATGGTATAGGCCTTAAAGTAAGAAGAGAGAGTGGGTTAGGTGGGCGGCAAGCAATGGGATGATAGGTAACGTGTATCATCACATGCTTAGTAATTAGTAACTCGAGGTCGTAACATAATGCCCTGCGGTAATTGGTCCTTCGTACGTCAAGTCAAGACACTGTACCATGTACCTGGGATGCGCTAGTCAAACCCCTTTGTGTTATGGAGGCACTTATGCAACATTAGATCTTGGCCAGGACATTTTTAACATGTGTGCGCTGCTTGGTTCACTTGCCCGAAGCTTTGTTGGTGTAAGAACAGGGGGAAACTTTGGAAAGAATCGTGTGAAGTGCTAGCTTAGGTTCGTGTTAATAAGATCATGTGTGGAAATTGAATTCGCGTTAAAAGATGTTGCATTAGTTGAATAACGAAGAAAATAATTCAGGGGTTTGCTTTCAGTTCCTGTTAAGGGTGAGATTCGTGTAAACCAGGTTCGTGTTAAGTGAATTCCACTGTATATATATATTATATATATAAACAAAGTTAAAAATTATCGACTAGAATCAATTTTTTTTTGGAAGAGTGCTTCTGAAGCAACTCCTTGCACTCATTGATTTCACATAAACTAAGAATTTTGGCATGTTTCTTGAATGTGGGTCCCGTTTGTTGGCGCTTTGCAGCCATGATGGATACATACTAATGTGGTTGCCAGATTGGCGCAAGCATGCTAAATTGTTATTTTCTTTTAAAATATGATTTACTTCACGTTTCTAAAGTGAAAATGTTGAGGTGCTACTTATATTATGTATTCAATTTTCACGAAAGCGCACAAGTGTGCTACAACGCATTAAATGGTGTTAGCACCGTTTTTTCGACTCTTTTTGGTGAAATGTGTGCTGTATGGAATGAAATGTGTGCTTAAGGAGTAAACGTACAAATGCTCAAGGAATCCATGTAGGTATAAATGGATAGATGGATTGGCAATGCATGTGGTTTATTTTTTTGTGATTTATTTTTAGATGTAATTTTAATTAATCTAGTGATGTATTTTAATCCTTACTTCCGCTAGATTTTTATTTTCCACCTGGCAACCACTTCTGTGCTATCCATCATTACGGCCAAGTGCAAACAGACAGGACCCACATTCTAGAGAAGTACATGTACCAGAATTTGTTCAGTTTGCATCTAGACCAGTGGTCCTCAACCTGTGATTTGCAACGCCCCATTCTTGGGGGGTTGCGAGATCATTGAAGATTTTATGCTCAAATGGCCCTCTGAAAACAATTTAAAAAACTAAGTGTGTCAAACCTAGAGGCTTCATTTTTCTTTGCTTTGGAAAAGCAAAAGAAACCATACACAATTGGAGAAACAAGTATTAAGCCTTATTTTTTACAATAAAGATAGCACGTCTTTGAGCTGAGAGAGGAGATCAAGTTCTTCCTTGAAGTACAAGGAAAAGATGAGCTCAGCAGGCTTGTCTCAAATGAATTGTGGATCAAAAAGACTTACCTATGTCTGATATGTTTGACTACCTCAACAAACTCAACTTGAAACTTCAAGGTTAGCAGATTCACTTTCCATAGATTTAAAAAGATGTGTTTTGAGTGGCTTTCTTTCACAAGTTCAGATTTGGCATTGGAAAGTTACAGAAGGAAACATTGCCATGATGATCAACCTTTCACAGCTGTTAAACCTAAAGGAGATCTTATTAGTCTGCTGATCTTCAAGTTGACATTGCTATTGCTGCACATTCATTTGAAATCACTTGAAGATGATTCAAGAAGTATTTTCCCGACCTTTGCTCTGGTCAAGAAGCTTTTGTAAGAAACCCTTTCACTCCTGGACTAGACATCACTGTCATTTAGATGACTTTCAATAGCTTTTGGAATTGATAGGGTGAAGTGGGGCAATTCTACCCTATACTTCTTTTGAAAAGCATTCAGAACAAAATGGATGACTTGGATATAACAGTGACAAATCAAATCCCCATTTTTTCTGTCTACAAGTGTAAGTAACAGGAACCTGGGCTATAACAATAACAGGACACAATTTGGGATGACTCAGATATAACAGGGATCCCGCTGCTTGCAAAGATGTACACGTCCTTGATAATAGATATAACAGGACTCGCTTATAACAGGGAAATACTACTGGTCCTGACATAAGTGAGTTTTACTATACTTTATACTTACTGTACTCAAACATCTCACACTCACAGGTGATCACTTTAACTTGATTGTGGTGCCGGTACCACTGTTCATCTCAATAAGAAATCAAACATATAGGTAGTACCTCTCCTTCAGATGGTTTTGAAAAAGATACGTTAACTGTAATAGATTGCAATAGAGTTGAAGGGGAACAGTGATTTCTATCTCTTTCTCTTTCCCATCCCTCCTCCTCTTTCTCTCTTCATTTTTGCTTTGATGCTGCCTTTCATGTGTGGTTGAAAATTACTCATCACACAAGCATCTCCGACATTGGACCAATTATATTCTTCTGAAGGTTGACAGAGTGTTATTGTTATGGACTATGATTGTTATAATTGTGAATGATGCAATGTGTCTTGTCTGAATGCAGAAGCAAAAATGACTGAATCAACTGGGAGGCGAGACAAAATTAGGTCAGTCAAAGTTCACTATGTGGGCCTGCGAAACATATGACACATTTGAGTCACGGTCAACATCTTGTCTTACTTTTGTGCTTTGTGGACTGTCATCCCCTCCCCACCCTGCCAATGACTTCACCCCTTTCATCCCGCTCCTTCCTTCCTATCCTCTTGCAAGGCTACACATTGTTTATTCATTTACACTCAATAAATCATCAGTGTCGAATCAATTGTACGGTTATTTGACTCCTGGTCCAATCTTCTTTCACACTTGCACTTAGCTTGGCCTTGGATTTTTTTATGAGCCTATTGGTTCGGGCTATGAATGTCACTTTACACTTCAGATCATGCCAACATAAGAGAAAAGATAGGGAAAAGTGTTGACGTATCGGATGTTGATGAAAGCAATACATGTACTGTAAGAAAAATAAGTTGAATTAATAGACGTGAAGATACCTGACCTCTTCTGTACACATCACTCATAGGTTTTAGTTTTAGGCATCACTATCATTTAATGAGATCTTAACCTGCAGTGAAGTGAGACAATTCCTCAAATGTATCTGAGCACAGAAACTGAACTTAACTGTATATGAATGGTGTAAAATTGATAACAATAATTTTCACAGTGAGGGATTTTTAACGAACAATTTCTTACTATTCCTAGTCTAGAAAAATCTTTTACATTATGTTGCAAGCTTCATAGTAACCTTCATCCTCTATCAAAATTTGTAACCTGTGTTTTGGGAGATACCTGATACGTACAGAAATTCATATATACATATATCGATTATATATATCGATGGTATCGGGCACAAATGGGTCAAGTCCGAATTTTTAAAAATCATGATATTTGACAATGTTAATGACAAAGATCAAACACATATTTCATTCCATAATGACTGCATAATTGTTGTGGGAAGTTTTCGGCCAACTCCATTGTTACTTTTGTTTGTCGGTACAAATGGGCCACGTCAGTGTTTTGGTTTGAGCAAGCTGCCATATTACCTGTCAGCGACCAGCAGCTAAACGACACTTATTTTTCGCTTTAAAATAGCCAGGAGCCCATGTTATATAAGCAATAATATTACATTCATTCCCTGGGTATAACAACTGCAAGTCACGTTGGGTCCGCGTATGAATAAATTGATTATAATAAAAAAACAAAACTTTCCTGTATGGTTAAGTGGTCTTGCATTGGCCTTTCATGACAGAGGGGCCCTACCTTTGAATCCGACTGGGGCTGGACTTTTTTCTTGTGTTCCTTCCTTTGTTCTGTCTTGTCTCTGTCCCTACTGTAGTTTCACCAAATTCTGTGTTATTTCTATTATTTTATAAACCCCATGCCTCTTCTTGTGTTTTGATTATTCCTATTATGAAACCTTGTGTGATTGTTCACAGTAAATTTTCTATTTAAAAAAAATCAACCAAAAAGCTTAAAAAACGGTAGCCTACTTAAATGAGTGAATTTTTCTTTGCGCGCATAGTCATTCCCTTTTTCAAAAATTCTTGAAAAGTTTCCCAATTTGAGAAGTTTCCTTATATATATGTGAACCTTAATTTTTGTCGTGGTATTTATACTGGACTTTTTTTTTCTATAGATTTTAATTGTGAAAGCTAAAAACTTGTTTATGTTCCACATAGCTTTGTGACATATACACATACATGTAGTTATGTAGATAACTGCAGTGGCATACGCTTACTTTCAACACCTTAAGACCATGACAATTCATTGAAATTACAGTGGAGTCTGCCTAAAGTGAACACGCTTTATTTGAATTCTTTGTTAAAGTGAATGATATTTTGTGGTTATGATTGAAATGCGATTTCAGTAAAAAAAAAAAGAAAATGCCTCAGGCAATGACAGACAATGATTACAGTTTGACAGCTCAGCTTTGGTGATCAAGAAGAAAAGCGGCTAGGCTGACTCACTAGCTGTTTTGTCCCCCACCCCACCCTACCTTTAGGTGCGTTCCGTTTGCTTGCACAAATGCGGTACACCAACCTTGCCCACACATTTGCGCCATTCATCATAGCTGTGACCTCTCCATCGTTCATTTGGCAGGTTTTTTTCGTTTGTTGATGTTTTCCCTAATTTCTGCCGAAATCGTTTAGTGAAGATTTTTTTTGGTCCCAACAAATTCACTTTTAGCCGACTCCATTGTACCAGTAATATAATTATTAATTTCTAAGAGATCCTAAACCAATTTCTGTAAATTTTGATATTGTGTGTGTGTGTGTCTGTTCACCAAAAAAAAGGGATTGATTTTAGCAGGGACCATATAGGCCTAGCATAGAAGGTGAATGGCTGGGACTGGTGGATGGAGTTTCCCCATGCTTGGTGTGACTTACATCTATCTATCTATATATATATGAGATAACTTAATACATTTTGTGTCCTTGCCTGAACGTAAAACATACAGAACAGATGATCGTGATCTTGGACTCAAAAGAAAGGAAATATTCTGAAGTTGTGAATAGCTTCATGAAAAGTTTGTAAGAGTTGCCAGTTTCCATGAAATTATTTTAAAAGTGGCGATCTCAAAATTTCAAGCTCAAATGTTAATTACTCGTCCCAGTGTATCCCTATCATGTGACCTCTGCTTCTTTCGCTTTCGCTCTCGACTAGCACTTCCCAAGTGTTTGGGGCGTTCCTCGGCCTTAGGCTACTCCATGATCTCGATCTAGAGCTAGAGTTTTTGAAAGAAGAAGGAGAATAGAAAGAAAGCGCCTCTTCTTCTCACGCAATCTCACCTGTCCTATAAATATAACATTGGCATTTTGTTTTTTGCATGAGAATAAAAACTGCTTGAGTGGGAGAGCTGGTCTCTTTCTATTTGCCTTTCTCTCCCCTTCAGACATAGACGAAGCATTGGGCAAGAGGTGTGTGTAAATGGGTAAAGTGGTTTTGGACATGAACTGATGTCAGTTGGAGAATTCAAATTAAACATGTTGAAGTAAATTGTCATTCCACTATGATTCATATATATATATACTAGATGGAAAACCCATTCATACAAGTGGTAGGAACATGGTGAGATCTAGAGATCTAGAATCTAGATTAGTTATAGAAATCTGGATTTCCATCAAAATTGTCTAGACTATGGGTTCTGGGTATAGAATCTAGGTCTAGATCTATACAATATCTAGGTCTATCTAGATTTATCTGCCCTCGGACTTTTTAGATTTCATTAACAACAGATCTAACCTATATATGCTTCATACCCTGCATTCTGATCCCCACATTAGGGTGAGAGAAAGTCTGTTCTTTCTTTGAGGAGTAATTCTATTAGGCTGAGAACTAATTTCTGCACGTTTTAGCTTAGCTTTATTATGTATGATGTTTTTCTAATCCTTCTATATTAACAATGTACTCTTTAACACATTTCAGTGAAATATTACGTGTCATTGACTCGCTGCAGCTGACAGCAACAAAAAAGGTGGCAACGCCCGTTGACTGGAAGTATGGTGACAATTGCATGGTTCTTCCTAGCATTTCCAATGAAGACGCCCAGAAAATGTTTAAAAAGGTTGATGTGAAAGTTGTCCCATCTGGCAAAACCTACTTGCGTGAAACCCCAATGCCGTGAACGGATTGGCAACGCATACCTTCTTTCCTTCTGGTGTCCAGACATAATTCTTTATGATGAAAACTAAAGATTTTTTTTTGTTTGATCTAAATGGAAATGTTGAAACACTTAATCACAATGTTGTTTTGATACGTCAGGTCCTTTTGTTGTTGTTGTGGTTGACTTACTATTAAAACTGGCTGCCTTAATCGATATTGTGATATGGATCAACAGGTTATTTTATATTTTGAAGACCATTACTGATACAAGTATAGGCTTACCATTAGCAACCATTGGTCTTTTACTACTACCTGAAACTTAAAAAAAAAAAAAAAAAGGACCTTATTTGAATTGAAATATTTTCTGCGATTTCTTGTTTGTTTGTTGGTTTATTTGGTTCTTTTTTGTTGTTGGGTTTTTTTTTTAGTTTTTTTTAAATTATTTTTTTTTTGGCAGGAAGGTCGTATAATAATCCATCTATACCAAGAACCACTGCAAACTTTTTTTAATGTTCACCCATGACATAATGTTTAAAATTGCCACGGTTTATTGGTGGGTTGTGAAGACACAACTATAATGTGATTTTGTGTACTACAGGACCAGGTGGTTACCACAAATTATTATTATATTCCTCTTTTACTTAATATCTTTTTTTGTAATAAACTAAAAGTTATATTGTTCATGGAGCTGGTTTGTTTTGTTGTATTTTAAATTTTTTCGTTATTGAAAGGAAGTAGCAACATAAACAATATGAATGAAGCCAAAGAGAGTGCAAGGAAATATATCTGGGCTTTGCAAGAGAGAATGTTTAATTAAATCTTTAAGTAAGATTTTGATGCAGGAGCTTAATTGAATTTCAATTTCAAACCAAAGACATGAAAATAGACTTCCACTGTATAATTTTATCCATCACTCCAAGAAATCATAAGAAACCAATAAGAATTCAGATAATACTGTAATTAGTACAAGCCAATAAATTGTGCACAGGTATGCTTATACAGAAACCTGGAAAAGAGTGACTAATGTCATACAAACATTTTAAGTAAAGGAACAGTACAACACACAGAGTTTAGAGCAAGTGTCCGCACATGACTGCACCACCTTATAATCTATCCATGCTAATGCAAACAAGAAAGAAATATGGCTGAATGACTCTAAGGTCTGCACATATATTTATATATTCAACATATAGAATCTCTGACTGATTAATGACAATCAATCGTAAAAACAGTGGGGCCTGTAATATCCACTTATTACAGTTATATGCTGCCACACCGTGGGAGGAAGTCAAGTGTGCTCTTGTGCCGTTATGGTTTAGATCTAGATCTATGTAAGGTACGTAGAGTATGGCCTACAGTTTTAATGATGCCAGCGCGGGTAGTCAAATGAGACTAAGAGGACCAGGCCTATCTCATCCTTTTTCGTCGTAAGGGGTATGCATCCATTTCCTCGAAGTGTGCGTTTGCACGGTGTGCATGTCAATAGCAAATCTTTTACTGGAGTGAAAAGACCTAGCTACCCATTTATACTGCTGGGTGAACAGGGCCCCTGGAAAAAAATCCACTGCTTGGCTGGGTTCGAATTTGGGTCACCTCGCATGGCAGTCAGCCGCTCTGCCAACTGAGCTAACAGGCCACTGAGATCACACTACTGGCCATATATAAATAGCAGCTATATTATGTACTTTAATTCAGTGTAAAAAATGCAAAGGTACAATCATTAAAAAAAAAACCCAACAATACTTGCAATAAAACTAAAACAATCACAAAAAAATCCAACAACAAAACACACAAAACTCGAGAGAAAAAGGCAAAAAAAGACATGTCACAATATATGTTAGAACTAAGAATAGCATGATAATATGGGGGTCTCTATTGAACATTCACATTCAATTTGTTACATCCACATTCCTCTATCAGCCATATTTCTACAGGATATGGAATTTTTCTGTAAAAAACTACCCCTTTACATTCACATTAGCCACATTACTTTGTCTAACATCTACAATTTTAGAGAATATTGAATTGTATTTTTCCTCTTGAAAAAATGAGAACCTGTGCATTTCAGACACGATCGAAATGTAGAATGTGTAATTTCCATCCTCGTTGTTAATTACGAAAGAAAAACTTGTCACTGTCTCACACATCAAACCATTCATAGGGACTATGCTTTAGTGATGACCACACTAACAACCCCCATCCCCATCCCTACCAATAAGCGTAAGTGAAAAAAATGGCTAAACAAACGAAAGCAATGACAGCATCCCGTCCTGCCTCACCCACCCGCTGCATATCATTGAATAAAGCAATGTTGCTTGTTCATTTCAACGCCCATCACCATAACCAAATTTTATTGGCCCATACAATGACTGACAGTCTCAGGTCACAATGACAGTGGCCACACCTTTTCATTAGAATTGTGCATTCTGTGATTGAGCTACACACATTATGTCATCATAGATATTGATGGGCTGCTTCCTTGTCCTCCACCTTACAATACATATTCAGCTGCAATCCACTTTTCTCTATTTATCATGGATGTGGATGTTAAGCGGAGACCACTATAACTAATAAAACATTCAGTGCCAAATAAACAGTATATTGTATACATGTACAACTTAACGTAACCATATTATATCATGGATATATATACATTAATCTTCCGACCTCTAATGTAAAATCAGTTCATTAATCAATCATAATTTGGTCTTTTTAATAATGTGTAGGTTCTGCATTGAAGGCATTAGCAGAATATGTCTGTAAGCATTCTTCACTTTAAATTTTAAAATGCAATTCACATTCATATATCACAATTCATAGATGCAAAGCATTGTTTGCTTATTGAACTTTTCTTTTAAACATTTCACACTTCTTTTCAGCACTCAATTTCTAAACCCTGCAAAAGGCACACCAATACTACATAGTGGTATTAATATTATTACAGATATGAAATGATGCACAGTACTTGTCAAAAAAATAACACTTGGGTCCTCATACAATCTATTATATTAATATTATATTAGACAATTACGCTCAGGGAGTATGATGATAATTTTTTTAAAGCAAGGCTGAAGTTAGTGACACCATGATTTATATAATTGTTTCATTGTACAGTAGATTTCTGATATGACAAACTCCATTGGACCAGTATAATTAGTCAGAGTTATGAAGAATTTGTGTTGAAGAGGATTGAAGAAAATTCAGGAAGATGAAGGAGAATGCGAAAAACTAGGCCTAGTGATCAAAATTGAATTGCGACGAATGAGTGATGAGGGCTGGCACAAGGAAAGCAGCTTGACACACTAGCTTAATCCACTTCTTTAGGTCTAGGAGAAAGGCGAGGATGGTGTGAAGAAGGGGTTGGTGATGGTAAGCATTGGGATAACCAATGGAGCGCATCATCATACATTCAGTGACACAAGATCGAAATGCAATGCCTTGCGGTAATAAGCCATAAGAAAGTCATAGCATGGCAAAGTGTGTGAATATGATGTACTAATATAGTACATGTATAGATCTCCCCGTTCACCAGTAACCCCCACTTCCGTTTCCTTAGTGTATCCGAAACGCCGAGGAAACTTTAGATGAGCCCAGGCCTTCAAACTGTGTGAGTTGCTTGACTCTCTCGGCCTGAAACTTTGTTGGTGCAAAAACAAGGGAAAACCCGGAAAAGATTCATGTGAAACCCATGTTTCGAGTCGTCTTTGCAAGATCCAGTGTAGTTTGAGTTTGTTTTGAGTGAATGTTGCATTATTTGAATAAAGAAGAAAGAAATTTGGGGAATTTTGCTTTCAGTTCGTCCTAAGGACAAAATTTGTGTAAAGCAGGTTTGTGTTAGGTGAATTCCACTTTATTTGATTAAAATGGGAATGGTGCCAGCTTTTGGCATTATTATTATTAATCAGGAATTAGATTTAAAAGAGTTGAAATTATTATGGAAACACTAAAAAGCTGAGCCTTAACACTACATTTAAAAACAAATTTATTTTGCTTCGTGTTGGAGGACTTTTCGACTCTAATTGGATCATCTGAATGCCCACAGGAAAAGTAAGATAGCAGAAAAAGGTTTTTAGAAGAGCTAAAGAAGTTGCCGTTAACTGAGCTAAAGATAAAAATAAGTCTTTAAAATAAGTATGTGTAGTACACATAGCAATACTACTGCCAGAAAAAAAAAATGTTTCTAGAACAGGTAAAGAAGTTGCCAAAGAGAGAAAAATGCATACATTTTACAATAAACAATGAATATATTACAAGGTAACTAAAAAGAGGGATGATTATTAATTCACTGATGAACAATAACACTTGATGCTTCCATCTTCCTTGAGATTCAGAAACAAAAAAGCTACAAATTATTGTAGGAATATGATGTGTGCAAAAATTCAAAAATAGAATAAACCAAACCCAGTGGTCACAGTGGTTGTGTGTTGGTCTTGAATCCTAAAGATCACAGGATCGAATCCCAGTGTGGGTATTGTGACTTACTCCTTGAGCAACTTTATTAATAATGAACTGCAACCATTTTGTGAGGCTGTTCTTACGGTTGACGCTTTGTTTTCAAATAAAAACCAAAAGACAAATTTCTTATTGGAGAAGAATAGAGTGGGGGTTTTTAAGTAACAATTTTGGTTTCCTTGCTTGGTGTAATAGGGCCCTTTTTGTCTCTGGTTGTGTAAAGGGGCAAACAGAAGTAGTAAAAAATGAAAAAAAAAGAAACAGCCAAAGAGGAAAATAAGCATTCAAATATACAACAAGTGTTATAATACATATTATATTAATAGAAGACGGTATAACCATTTTCTAATAGCTTGAAATACGAAAGCTGTTGGCATAAAGAGAGATTTTTAAATCCCCGTTTTATCTCTTTTGGGACCTATACTTCATTTTGAATTTGAAAATAATGGAGAAGCCAAATCTATCTGGTAATAACGAAAACATCAGTCTGAAACTCAGCTTCAAAAAATTGAGAAAGTGCCTACTAAAACTTCTCTTTATCCCAAACACGGTATCAGGCCTGCCTGCTTTTCTCACTACCAACACTTGCAACCCACCATCCAGCCACTCATCCAACACCTAGCTC
>JAOWAZ010144371.1:0-22340 GCA_028565935.1 Goniobranchus fidelis
CGCTTGAGGCCCTGCATGGTTCTAATGCTTTTCGGCAACGCCTCCAACTGATTGCAGGAAATATCTATGAATTCCAAATTCTTGAGTTGGGAAAAGTCAAAATCAATGTTTTGAATGGAGTTGTAATTTAGAAAAATTACTTTCAGGCTCTTCAGATTCTTAAACGTATCCGGAATTTCGGTCAGGTTGTTGCCCCCTAAATCCAAAACCTCTAAGTTTTTCAAATTCCCGATTTCCTCCGGTATTTTGTGAATAACGTTTCCGCAAACATCCAAGAATTTCAGATTCGTCAATTCCCCGATTTCACAGGGAATGCCTTTCAGATGATTGCCCCTCAAATCCAAGTAGGAGATTTTTCTAAAATTTCGAATGTTAGGGTTGATTTCCATCAGGTGATTTCCGCGGATTTCCAAAAAGCGGATATTTTCCATTTCCCAGAAGGATTTGGGCAATACCGTCAAGCGATTTGAACTCAGATTCATTTTTTTCAGCCTTTTCCAAGTTCCAAACTTGTCAGGCAGGGAAATCACCTTGTTGGAACGCATGTTGAACGAGCGCATGGCGGAAAAATTCTCAATCTCATCGGGCAAGCTGTCCAAAGAATTTCTTTCTATGTCCAAGAAAACAAGCCTCCTCAACTTTCCGAGTTCCTTGGGCAACTTGGACAGCATGTTTCGGCGCAGGATTAGAAATTCAAGAAACTCAAGGTGCCCCAGTTGATTGGGCAAAGAGGAAAGGCAGTTTCTCCGCAGGCTAAGCGTCCTTAGATTCGCCAGTTTGGAAAAATCAACTTCATCCAGTTTTTCCAATCCCCTTCCGCTTAGATTCAAGGACTTAAGTTTCTCTGCTTTTTTCAGAACTTGATCGATTAATGTTTTCATACGTTTCTGACTTATTCGGTTGGAACAGTTAAGTAAATTTCAAACTGCCTTCCATAAAATGTGATTGTGGATAATTAGCCAAAGCCGGATCGCTAAATTCGCCCAAAACTCCGGCCGAAATCTTGATCGCACTTCGATTCAAAACTTTTTGCGAAAAATCGCCGCAATGACATCGCAGATCCGCCAATCTCATGCGAAAACGATATTGCGAACAGTTCCAACAACCAATAGAAATAAAGGACTAATCTACTTAGATGAGGGGAGTCTTGAAAGAGGATTTTGATCCGGATTTTTTATACCTGCTTAATTCCTTGCCAAGAGCAGGGCGAAGGGAAAATGACCAAGGAACGCAGTTTTTTTCCATCCAAAAAACAAAACATTGCGACAAGTAATTTTAAAAAAAAATTATCCCTTCGTTCCGCAGTCATGAAAATTTCAAAAAAATTGAGGCGAAATAGCTGCGTGAACAAAAAATCAAACCCAAACCGGTTAACGGCAAAACAAAACGTTTTCATCTGAAAATTCCTATGGGGGAAAACTTTCGAGCATTGCCATATTAAGGGGGGCGCTGTTTGATATTACTCTTTGGCACATCAATTGCTTCAAGAAGATTACAAGCAAAACCAGTTGAAATCAAAAAATTATTTAGAGGGATTACGAATGCTTTATTTTCATGGAATAGAATATATCGATGGCTCGGCAACAAAATTCACCAAGAATTATTATCTGGGGAAACCCGTGGAAGAGCTCTTTGATTTGCTGAAGAAATATAATGGCAGTCTCGATAAATGCCTTAAAAAAGTTTATTTTAAGTTGAATAATCTATACTCAAATTCGCGTAACAAGAAAAGCGTCAAAGAAGAGATCGCCATTAACAATCGAATTAAGGATTTGATTGGTTTTCTGACTTATTATGACAACCAAAGCGGCGTCACCCTAAAAATTCTAAAAATCTTGGCAAGCTCCCAAGAAATGGAAATAAAATGGGCAAAAATAGAAAACGTCTTGGTTGCCAACCATGGAAACCTCTTTGTAACCAGCCCGGAAGTAGAACTGGCCCACGAAAAATCCTTCATTAACCGCTTGCTCAAAATCGTCAGTCTTTTTTTCATGGAGCAGGACGAGGAAATCCCCCCCGCCAACCTGATGCTTCAATTTGTGCCGCAGAATTTTCCGGATTACAAGATGGTTACCACGGACAAGGAAGGTGCAGCGGAAACCCTCTCCTGGAAGCCGCGTAACTTGTATTGCAGAGTAGATTATCTGGGAAGCGTCCTGCTGAAAAAAATTCTGCACGAAAAGAGCAGGGAGATTCTTGCGCACCCCAATTTGGTTCACTTTCCCGAAACGGAATTGAACGAAGAGCAAATGGAAACCGAGGTTTTCATTGAAAACAACGATGAAAGGAAATCCGATTATCAGTTGTTAATAATGCCTCTCAGCCCCGCTATCGGCATCATCGATTTCATGAAAAGAATTCAGAAAAAAATCGGGATCGAAGGCATTCTTCATTTCTTCGGGGTGATACGGCAATTATGCAATTCCAAAAAAAACGAGGTTTTTGTTTTCGATCTGAACTCCCATCTGAAACTCTTCCATCCGGAACTGACGCAGGATGAAAAGCCCGGTTCGCTGAAACATTATGAAATTGCCATCCAGCTTTTAAACGAGATGGAAAAACTAAACATCGTTCGCCGTACCAAAATATCCGACAGGGAATCTAAGGAAGTTCGAAAGAAATTGTTCGTGAATTACCAGACGCAAACCGAAATCCGCACCAAAGACTCCGGAAGAAAATTCAACCAAGTTACCGAGAAGCATTATCTTGCGGATTCGTTCTTTTACCCTTCCGAACAAAATCCGTTCCATTTTGGCATTTCGCTGAAGCTGATACCGCCGAAGTTTTTCAGCGACAGCTACAAGAACAACCAAATGACGCCCTTTTTAATTGCTTACATCTACAATAACTGGCTGTACGAATACGGGGCGAACGGAGGTTCAATGGTGCGAAAAGCAGAGCAAATCATAACCGAATGCGGTGTTGAGATTGCCAAATCCTCAAAATACAGAAGCATTTACCGCTTAAAAAACGCATTGCATTACATGATGGAGAACAGCTACATCGAAAATTTTCATTTGGATATTTCACCGCAAAAAAACCCTTGGAAGGATGAATACAACATCACCGCCACCGAGGATATTCGGCAAAAAATCGCGATGATCCACGAACGAACCCAGCTGAAATTGGAAAGGCGTTAAAATGCAAAACGGCGCTTTGCTTTTCTTCACAGGGGTTCATGGCTGAAAAACCCTCTCTCGTTTTCTGGGGAACCCCGGCCATTGCCGCCGAAACTCTTCTCCATCTGTTAGAACAAAACTATCCCGTGCGTTGCGTGATCACCAAACCCGATAAAGCATCGGGCAGGGGCATGAAACAAACTTCTTCGGCCGTGAAAAAGATGGCCGAGAGACTTGGCTTGGAAACCCATTCCCCAATTAATCCCGGGGATCCGTTTTTTTTGGAGCTTCTCAGGCAAAAAAAAGCCGACTTCTTTGTGGTCATCGCCTACGGAAAAATCCTTTCTCCGGAAATCCTGTCCATTCCCTCCAAAAATTGCCTGAACATACATTACTCCCTGCTCCCAAAATGGAGAGGGGCCGCACCCATGCACTATGCGTTGCTGAACGGTGACTCGAAAACGGGTGTCAGCGTGATTTCCATGAACGAGAAAATGGGCGATATTCTGAAACGCATTGAATGCAAAATCGGAACGGATGAAAGAATGGACTCCCTGAGCCATAGGCTTCTGTTGTTAGGCAAAAAGGCCGTTGCGGAATGCCTGGAAAACCACGCCGACATCCATCCCGAAGTCCAAGATCACTCATCGGCGACTTACACAAAACCCCTGAAAAAAACCGATTCCAAAGCGGATTGGAACCTGAATTCGCAATCTCTTTACAACCGTTACAGGGCATTTTTTCCGAAACCGGGCTTACAAACGCTGTTCAGAAAAAAAAACATGACCCTGGTTGAAATCGCTCCATCCGAAAGCAAAATCGAAGACAACTCCCTGAAAAACGGATCCATCCTTTTGCAAAACGCCCCGGAACTGACCGTGAAATGCTCCCAAGGAATCATCCGCATACTGAAACTGAGGCCCGAAGGCAAAAAAACCATCTCGGCCAAGGATTTTTTGAACGGTTATCGCCCTCAGCCCGATGAAAAATTTGAATAACCCCAAACGAAAAGCCCGATAAACCGAATCGGCATAAAGCCATGCGCCCGAATTCTGTTTCTTTGGGATTCGGCGAAAGCCCTTTTCGCCTTTCGCACTTTCACCGCCGATTCAATGCCGACTCTTTGGGGGGTTATACCAAATTTGCTCGGCATATCCTCATCAAAACCATGCATGAAAAAAAATTTTGCCCAAGTACTTGCATGAAAAAGATAGCTTGGTTAACTTAGTCTTTTTTTTATCAAGGAGTGCTTATGATTATCAATATGTTTGAGGCAAAAACCAATCTTTCGAAATTGGTCCACAAGAGCCTGGAAGGGGAAGAAGTCTTGATTGCAAACAGGGGAAAGGCTTTGGTCAAACTGGTACCCGTAAAAGGGCAAAAGGGACTCGCCAATTTTTCGGGGAAAAAAGGAAAGTGGACGGATTACGACGACGCTTTTTCCGAGGAAACCGAAACACATATAGGCAAGTTGTTCGGCGGCTCGGAGTATGAAATGGTTTTCCATGAAGATTCACCGCCCTACAATCAAAAATAAAGTTGCACTGTGGATACGGAAAACAAAAACCGTGCAAAAAGGAATTCCGATTACGCATGTTTTGCTCCGCTTTTACTTGATCTCCGGCATTCGCCAATCAGGCGGCAGATACGCCTTTTTTTCAAGGAAAGGCCGATATTTCGAATCTTCATAACATCCCCGAATCAAAAATGATTATGTTGGACACCCATGTTGCCATTTGGTGGTTTGCGGGCGATCCCAGATTGGGTCACAAAAGCCTGGAATTGATCGGACAGGAGGATTGCGTTTTCTCCGCGGCGGGTCTTTGGGAAACGGAGATCAAATTTGGTTTGGGCAAGCTCCCCTGCAACGCCTCCGAATTGAAGCGGGAACTCACCGAAGCCGGGGCGACTATTTTGCCGATTTACGATCGGCACATTTTCAAGTTGCCCGAAATCCAAACCCCGCACCACGATCCTTTTGACAGACTTCTGCTTGCCACTTCCCTGTGCGAAGGAATCCAATTCATGAGTGCGGACGGAAAAATTCTTTCCAACAAGACCGTTCCGGTGCTTAACGCAAAGCACTGAAAGCAAGATAGGATTCTTTTCCAAACGCCCTGGAACGGAAAATCCCCGGAACCCCAACACAATATTTTTTGAGGTTTTGCGCACCGTCCTTTTTTTGTTTCGATTTGCGGTTTGAACCCAAAGGACAAATTTTTGACAAAAATGGCTTGGAACAACGATGGGCAATCGCTTGGAAAGTTTTTGCAGTTACCGCCTCTTGATATGTTTGAAAGAGGATGCGGAAATTCAAATTGGGAAACTGGGCAAGTTCCGCTTTCCGGCCGGCAATTATGTTTATACGGGTTCCGCCAAAAAAAGCCTTGACACAAGAATTTCGAGACATCTCTCCCGGAACAAAAAACTACGGTGGCACATCGACTATCTGCTACACCACCCACAGGCGGTGGTTCTTTCCGTTCAAAGAAACACCGAACCGGAATGCGCGTTAAACCAAAAAACCCCGGGCATCATCGTGGTTCCGGGTTTCGGAAGTTCCGACTGCCGGAAGGGTTGCGGATCGCATTTGAAATACGGGGGAACCGGCGAATCCAAAGAAAGCCTATCGACAAAGTTCCGCTTGTAAAACGTTTTTGCTCGGAGGAAAGGATTAAGACATTTTCCTGCCTTTTTGCCGATATACGTAAGCCAGTATTTTGGCCATAACCTTAAAAAATTGCTCGGGGATTTCGTCCCCGATCCGGCAAAGGGAGTACATCCCCCTTGCAAGGGTGGGATTTCTCACCACGCTCACCCGGCTTTCCTTGGCCACCTCGATGATTCTCAGAGCGAGGTGATCCGCACCCTTGGCGATGACCCGCGGAGACCCCATTGTTTCCCGATCGTATTGCACGGCCACGGCATAGTGGGTGGGATTGGTAATGACCACGTCGGCTTTGGGCACGTCCTGTATCATGCGGCCTTGGCTTAGCTTTCGCTGGGCATCCCGGATTCTCTGCTTGACGATAGGATCCCCCTCCACCTGTTTGTGTTCGTCCTTGACCTCTTTGATCGTCATTTTCAGCTTTTGCTCGAAATCCCATTTCTGGAAGCCGTAATCAAACAACGCCACCACCAGAAAGGCCAAAAAAAGCCTGAAAACAAAGATGCCGACAATTTCCATCATTTCCCTCATCATCTGGCCCAGACTCTGATCGAAAATGCCGACCAGCGATTCCCAATTTTCCTCGAAGGACAAATAGCCGATGTAACCAATCAAAATCAGCTTCAAAGTGGTTTTGATCAGTTCCTTCAGGGTCATCAGTGTAAAGAGGCGTCCCACTCCCTTGATTGGATTCAGCTTGGAAAACTTCGGGACCAGCGGTTTGGGAGTGATGTGAAAACCCACTTGGAGAACGCAGGTGAGAAGTGCCACGGCCATGATCAGCAAAAAAACCGGAAAAAGAATGATCCCCATTTTCTCGAAGAAAAAGCCCATGTACTTGCCGATGAACGAAACCCCGACATCGCCCACCTTGAAGTTGCGCAAGCCGAACACGAACAAGTCGGAAAACTGGGCGAGCAGCCAACCCGAGCCAAAATAAAAAAACAGCAAAAAACCGCCCAAAATACCCACGGCGGGAATCTCCCTGCTGAAGGCAACCTGGCCCTCGTCCCTTTGATCTTGTCTTTTTTTCTCGGAGGGGGCCTCCGATTTCTCTTCCTGACTTTCTTCCGCCATGACGATTTACGGGGCAATACTTTTGATTAAGAGCAACATGTCCTTTCCGGTCTGTTCAAACAAACCCGTGAAAAAGAGAACCATTGGAGCGATGCTGAGCGCAAGGGCAAGCAGGCCAATGGAGATAGAAATGGGAAAACCGACCAGAAAAATATTCAGGTTGGGAATGCTTCTGGCCATGAAGCCCATGACCACGTTCGTGAACAACATCAGAATCATCAAAGGGGCGCTGATTTTAATGCCCAGCAGGAAAAGCAACCCCGTGTATTTGATAAATTGTTGCAGAAAAGACGCCTTCACCTCGATTCCGCCCAAGGGCAATTGGCGAAAAGACTCGAACAGGGCTTCTATCACCAAATGGTGCCCGTCAATTGCCAGAAAGACCATCAACGCCAAGGTGTTCTTGAAACTTCCGATGAGCGAAACTTGGGTGTCGGATTGGGGATCGACCAGATTGACGATGCTGATCCCCATCATGTTTCCGATAATGCTACCCGCCAGTTCCACCGCCGAGAAAACAATCTGGGGAATCAAACCCAACAGGAAACCCAACAGGAACTCCTTCAAACCAATCACGATGAAATCAAGCCAAGAATAACTTTCGGGGTTGATTTCCGGCGGCGGAAGCAAGTCGAACAGAACCAGGGAAATGACAAAGGACAGCAAAATCAACACCGAGGGGGGAACGTTATTGCTGCCGAAAATGGGCGCAAAGAAAAAAATCCCCGTAACCCTCAACAGGACGAAGAAAAACAGGAGATGATCCCCGAATTCAAGGTTCAGAAGATTAACCATTTCCTCTTCCCGAAAAACGTTTTCGGACGGATCTTTTGCGGAAAGGGCGGGGAGCAAGCATCGTTCTCCAAGCGGATCAGAGGTTCATCAGCCAAGCGTGATCGGGATGGTTGTGAAACTTCCAAACCCTTTTGGGCCCGGCCATCACGTTCAGATAATAGCCCTCGTAGCCGTAAGGAACCCCGTAAGGATGGTAGCCTTCCGGAACCAAAACCACGTCGCGGTCGCACACCGCCATGGTTTCGTTCAACGATAAATCATCGTTGAAAACCCTCTGCACGCCGTAGCCCCGATCGGGATTCAACCGGTGATAATAGGTTTCCTCAAGAAAAGATTCGTGGGGCAGGTTATCCCGGTCGTGCTTGTGCGGCGGATAGCTGGACCAGTTGCCCGCTGGCGTAATGACCTCAACCACCAAAAGGGAATCCGCAGGTTCGGTTTCGGGCAGGATGTTGCAAATATGACGGGTGTTTGCGCCTTTTCCCCGGGTTTCAAGGGACATTCCGGCCGGGTCGATCAATCGACAGGGATGATTGCCAAACCCCGGAGCAAGGCAAACGGCCACCTCGCAATCCGATACCGCCCGAATGCGAACCTGATCCCCGTTGGGAACGTAAACGGAGGCGGGGGGAACCCCGTCAAAAACCGAGTTTCTTTCACCCAAACCTTCCCAAGCCTCGGTTCGGGTGGAAACATCCGCCCTGCCCGATAAAATCACCGCACAGGCTTCGTTGGTTCCCGTTTCAAAAGCGATGGAACGCCCTTTTTTTAAGAGATGGGCTTCGAAGCCAACGTACTTCCACCCGGCCGTTTCGGGCGTAACGGAATGGATTTTTCCCTCCTCCCCTTCCAAGAGGGGCTTAATCAACAACTTACTCATATTTCTAAAATTCAATAAAATTTCTAATTTTCATTATTTCCACCCCAACCCATCCGTAAAAATACCATCCACCCCCAATTTTTCCACCCGCCTGTAATCCACTTCTTCATTCACCGTGTAAACAAAAATTTTCAAATCGCTTTCACGGGCAAAAGCCACCCACTCCTCATTAACATTTTCTTTGGACACATGGACGGAAAAGAAGCGGCAACGCCCGGAAATATTGCGGATCTCCGCAGTTCCTTCCCCGGCAACCAACAATCCCAACCGCAAACGAGGCTCCTTTTCCGCCAAGCGAAACAAGTATCGATGATCGAAGGAGGAAACAAGGATTTCGTCATTCATCCCGTAATCCACCGCCAAATTTCGCAATTGGTTTTCTATGCTCCGGGGGGATTCCTTTTCTTCGTAGAAACCGCTTTTGATTTCCACGTTGAAACTCAGCTTGCCGGCAAAGTGCTGAAACACCTCGCTCAGGAGCGGTATCTTCTCCCCTGCAAAGTCTTTGTGCTTCCAGCTTCCGAAATCCAACCGGCGAAGCTCCGCCAAAGTCATCTTGGCCACTCTTCCTGTACCCCCCGAAGTGCGTTCGACCCCGTCGTCGTGCAACACGACCATTTGGCGATCCCTCGTCAAGGCGATATCCAACTCAACCCAATCAAAACCGTGCCGCCACGCCTGCTCAAACGCGATAAGTGTATTCTCGGGATAAACGGAACTATAACCGCGGTGGGAAATGGCAATCACCTAAAAATTCCGAATGAAAAAATGAGTTTGGGACATTCAAAGAGCTGGGAGGAAAACCCGGATTTCCCTTTGTTTGGGAACAAAGTAAATTCTTCGAATATGCATGATGATGAACAACGGCAACTCCCGCTTAGTTTGGAGAAATCGGGGCGTTTGGGCGGCGGAGGGGTAATTTTTTCCCTTCCGCCATTCGGACGGGTATTTTTTACCTCCGCAATTTACGGTCATGGCGGTCAAGACAAAGAATAACGATTGGCAAGGGATTCATTCGCAAACCGGATGCGCAACGGGACGCTGGGAAAATGTTGTTTCGCCAACCGCCTTTTCCAGTGCCTCGCAAAAAAAGGCATTGATCGTAACCCCCTTTTTCCCGGCGGCCAAAGCAATCTTGCGATGCAAATCCGGGCCGGTCCTAACGTTAAAAACCCCTTTGAATGGTTTCCGAGGTTCGACATTTTTTAATTCGCAATCGGAAAGGTAAGCATCCACCTCTTGCCTGAAGGCCTTTTCCAGTTCGTCTATGGTTTGTCCTTCATACATTATCAGCAGATTTTTGATAAAAGCCAATCTGCCAAAAATACAACGATCCTCGGGGCTGAATTCAACGGTTCCGTAATAGCCTTTGTATTTTAAAAACTTGTCGCTCATATCAATTCGGCTTCCTTAAGCTGGTTTTTGATACCCTTGGCCATGTAAGCTTTAATCTCTTTTCCCGGATGCGGTACATGCAGACGGATAACCGTGTCGTCTTTGGAATACTCTACCCTTGAACCGCTTCCTTGCGTTTTGGAAAAACCCAAGCTTGTCAATATTAAATCCAATTCTTTGTAGGGAAAAGATTTTGATGCGTTCAGGAACTTTCCGACTCATCGGTTGCCATATGCCGTAACAAGTTCACTGACTTAATTGCGGTTCAAAATCGTGTCAAGCTTGCGGTAAAATAAAAATACCCCAAAAGGATTTGGGAGAGCGGGCAGGGTTCCATTTGAAAAAAACGACTCCCGTTCCATTTCAGGGAATTGTTTGCCGGCAAAACCACCCGAAAGGATTTTTCTTTTTCGTGCCGTAATATTGCGCAGGATAAACTGTTTGAACGATTCGTCAAACACGACAAGCCGGACAAAGTAAAGCTTCATGACGTTATTATTGATGCCGAAGAAATGAACGGGTTCCAAGAATTTGGGACAAATATTTTGACTCGACCTATTGCGCTTGAGGATCATCAATTTTAGTTTGATTTTAGCAATTGTGAATTGCGGGCTTACTTTTTCGCCGAGGAAACACTTTGTCGATTGCTTGACGATCCTCGCCAAAGGGGCCGTTGCGATCAAACAGAACCTTATGACCAAATACCGAACCCTTTTTTTCAACCATTCGGCTTGCTTGGCTTCGGCCGCGTTGCTCAACCTTTCGTACTTGGAGGTGAGTCTGCCGCTGTTTGTTTGGTTTGCGCTGGCACCGGCTTTGTATGTCGCCCGAAACAGCGGTTTGCGGGGCGGTTACTATTTCGGTTTTTTTACGGGTTCCGTGGCCAGCTTCATGATCTTCGACTGGGTCGCAAATCTGGCGGAAAACTTCATGTTCATCCCCCCCCCTTGGAACTGGGCGGTACAATTGCTGTTCAGCTTCAACATGGCCCAATGTCTGGCACTTGCTTTTTTGCTGAGGTCTTGGCTGGGAAAAATCTTTCCCCGCATATCGCTATTCATTTTTCCAACTGCCTGTACCAGCCTTGCCTATCTGTACCCCACCATCTTCCCGTTTTCTTTTGCCGACAGCCAAAGCGCCTTTCCTTTGGCCCTGCAAATGACGGAATATCTGGGCGGAACTGCGCTGTCATGGCTTATATTGCTGGTTAACGAATTGCTGGCAAGGGCGGGTGATTACAAAAACAATCGGAAACCCCGTTGGGAAGTCGCCCTGGCCGGTATCGCCCTTTCGCTTTGGTTCGGCTTGGGAAGCCTTCGCATGGATTATTGGAAAGAGGCCGTCGGTTCTTGGAAGGAATATCCCGTGGGAATGGTTCAACCCAACCAAGACATACTGGAAAAAAAAGGGAGGACCAATGCCGAAAAAATCAAGAGCTATGAGTTTGGGGCTTCCCTGGAACTGGCCAAAAAAGATCCGCTGTTCATTGCCTGGCCGGAGGGAATCACCCACGGCTATTTTTGGGATCGGGACATGAAACGCCGTTTCAACGGTTTCCTGGCCGAACTCAAAACCCCGTTGATCGTTCAGGAAACCATGCTTGAAGACAACAAGAGCTATAACTCCGCGGTTCTTTTCGATTCGGGCGGACGAGTGGCGGATCGGTATCACAAGCAAAAGCTCATTCTTTTCGGGGAGGACATCCCTTTCGAATCCGTCACCAATTTTTTCCTGGGTTTTTTGGGTTTCCAAATGCACAGTTTCGACACCGGCACCGAGCAAAACTCTTTTCGCGTGGACGGAGTGGAAATCATGGCGCGCATTTGTTACGAGTCCCTCTTTCCGGTTTTGATCGGCGGGGGAATGGCTGAGAACGGAAAAAAGAAAATGATCCTGTTTCTGACCGAATCCGAATGGTACGGTTCCGCAAAACAAATTCAGCAACATCTTAGAATCACTTTGGTACGGGCGGTGGAAAACCGTTCATCCTTGGTTCACGTAATCAACGGCGGATTTTCCAATGTCATTCTGCCCACGGGGGAATTTCTTTTTCAGGCGCCCTATCATGAAACAGGGGCTTATCTGGCAGGGGTTCCCTACGAAAAAAACGCTCCGCAGACCTTTTTCACTCGCTTTCCCTGGCTGATCATTTCCGCTTTCCACGTTTTTACTTTCGGCCTGATCTTTCTTGGATTTCTGCACGGGTTTTCAGGGTTTCCTTTCAAAAAAATGTCGGGCGCAAAACCAAAACCCCCAAGAAAACCGCCAGTTAAACCACCCGAGAAATTAGAAAAATGAGAATCTTTTTTTTCCCGACCTTTTTTGTTTTGATTTTCCTTGCCTCTTTCCCAAAAGCCCAAGAAAAGCTTTTCTCCACGGATCATTACAACGTCCTGGTGGAAACCCGCTTTTCGGGGCTGGAATATCCCTGGGCCTTGGATTTTCTGCCGGATGGAAGACTGTTGATCACCGAAAAAAGCGGAAACCTTCTTTTGGTAAACCTTGCGGATCAAACCTCGCTGAAAGTCAAAAACGTGCCTGAGGTCCATTACTCCGGGCAGGGTGGATTGCTGGATGTTTTGGTCGATGCGAAGAACAAAGACCGGCCAACCGTTTACCTGAGTTTTTCCCAAAGGGAAGGAAGCGGTTCCCGCACGGCCGTGGCAAGAGGGACGCTCAACGGTGATCGCTTGGAAAACGTCCGCATCCTGTTCAAGGGGGCGAAGCCCGTTTCGGGCACCCGGCATTATGGCTCGCGCATCAAACTCTCTCGGACGGGACATTTGTACATTTCTCACGGGGACAGGGCGAACGCCCGGAACGTCCAGAGATTGGACAACCACTTCGGCAAAATCCTGAGAATCCTTCCTGGTGGGGGCGTTCCGAAAGACAACCCCTCGTTCACCGGCCAAAAAGGGTTGCCCGAGATTTTCACCACGGGACACAGAAACCCTCAAGGGATGGCCTTGCATCCCGACACGGGGGAAATCTGGATTAGCGAACACGGAGCAAAGGGCGGAGATGAGATAAACCGAATTGAAGCGGGGAAAAACTACGGCTGGCCGGTCATATCCTACGGAACGCACTACAGCGGCTCAAAAATCGGAATAGGCACGGAAAAAGAAGGCATGGAACAACCGGTTCATTACTGGGATCCCTCAATCGCCCCCTCGGGAATGACTTTTTATACCGGCGGAGTGTTTCCCAAGTGGGATCGCAACCTTTTCGTGACCTCGTTGAAGTTCGGTCTTTTGTCCCGCCTTGAAATCAAAAACAACCGGGTGGTTTCCGAGGAGCGAATTTTCCAAGGCGATTTTGGCCGCATCCGCGACGTAAAACAGTCACCCGAGGGAACATTGCTGTTCTTGACCGACTCAAGCCAAGGTCGGCTTCTCGAAATACGCTTGGCGGAAAAATGATCCCGCCCCTCGAAACAAGGGGTTCATCCAGGAAAAGCGAGCCAAGAGGAAAAGTCGATGCGGGACAATCCAACGGAAACCCGCGGGTTCTTTGGGTGAATTTTAGAAATAGTAGTGAACGGAAAAGGTAGGAAAGGCCGAAATATTCAAATCGGATCTTTGAATCGAGGAGGTGGCAAACTTGGACAATTCTATTTCCGCCGAGATCCCGAAATTGGGCAGAGCACCGATGAAAATCTCCCCGCCGAACATAATGCTGATATCCGTGCCCTGTTCATCGTATCCCTGAGTGGTGTCGCGTATCGAAACAATACCCACGCCCAAACCGCCGTAAACCAAGCTGTTCATTTGGCGGTAGAGCACATTCGCCACGCGGATATTGGAGGTGAAAGAGGAAACTTGCTGTTGCTGTCCGCTTTGATCCTTCACGTCGATTTGCCCGTAACCCAACAGATACTGCAGGAAAATATCCTTGACCAAATAGGTTCTTAGGCTGAACTGATCCGTGCGGTAGTTGTAGTCCGAAGCGCTGCCGATTGAATTTTGAGCGCGGTTCACATAACCGATGGCATACCTTCGGGTGAGGTTCAAATCCGCATGGGGAAAGTTGATGGTGACAATGTCCTTTTTCGATATCCGCACGATCCCGTAGCCTAGATCTGATTCGACGGTCAGAATGTCTTCGTTCACCTCCGTGATTTTACCTTGGATATTCTCCCCGTTCTTGAGATAAATTCGCTCCGCATGGATACCGGCCAAGCCGGCCCAAAAAACAGCCAGTATTGATAAGGTTCTTTTCATGTGCATCTTGAGTGAGAAGAGTTTTGTTTTTCCAATGCAAATTACAAACCGTTATTTTGTTTCTTGAGATTTTGCCAACCAAATGAAAATTGACACAAACGAAGAAAGCAGAATCATAGGATTGATGAGCGGAACCTCCTTGGACGGAGTGGATCTGATTGACGCGCTGTTTTCCGGCGGTGGGAAAAAGCCGAATTACCGGATCGAAGGTTCCGCCTTCAGCGAATACCCGTCAAAGCTGGTGCGGGAGATTCAACGGGCCATGTCCGAAGGCGGGACCGAAAGGATTTGCAAGCTGAACTTCGATTTGGCCGGATTTTATGCCGAAGTCGTTCAATCCTATTTGAGCAAAAACGGGATCGAAAGGAAGGAGATCGATCTAATCGGGTGCCACGGGCAGACGATTTACCACTTGCACCGCAATGCGACTTTGCAGATCGGGGACGGCTCGGTGCTTGCCAACCAGGTCGGCATTCCGTGCGTCCACAACTTTCGAACCGCCGACGTGGCCTTGGGCGGCGCAGGCGCACCTCTGGTTTGCGTGCTGGATCGATATTTGGCGGGAAAAACAAACCGCGACTGCGTTTTTCTGAATCTGGGGGGAATCGGCAACCTAACCCTTGTGCCGGCTGATTCTCAGGGACGAATCACCGCTTTCGACACCGGCCCCGCCAACCTGATGCTCAACTGGTTTGCTGCGCACTTCACCAGGGAAAAACTGTCCTGCGACTTTGACGGAACGCTTTCCGAAGGCGGGAGAACCGATGCGGATTTGATGGAATATCTGATGGGACATCCCTATCTGGAAAAGGATCTGCCGAAAACAACGGGGCACGAGGATTTTGGGAAGGCTTACTGCCGCCAAGTTCTGCAACGTTTCCGGAAACTGGAAAAAAACCACTTGCTTTACACCTTGGCAGACTTCAGTGCAAAGGCGGTTGCGTTCGGGTTGAAACGATTCGCGCCCGATGCGGAAATGATTTTCGTCACGGGGGGAGGCAAATACCATCCGGTCATTCAAAAAAAACTCCGCGAATACCTTCCCAAGATGGAATTTATGGATTTCGCAAAGGAGTTCGGCTTGGATCCGGATCAAAAAGAGGCTTTCCTAATGGCTTTTTTGGCTTACTACCACCAAAAAGGAATTCCCGGAAACCTGCCCGAGGTTACCGGCGCAAAAGCCCCCGCATTGCTGGGACAGTTCTCCCAAATCATGGATCGCCTGCCTCCGGTTTACGAACCGTAGAAATTGCCGGGGCTTTTTTTCCAACGTTTGTGCATCCACAAATATTGGCTTGGATCTTCCCCGATGGTCTCTTCCAAAAATCGGTTGTATGTTGCCGACATGATTTTCAATTGCTCCGCCTCGCTCTCGCCGTGGGGAAACGGCATTTTCCTGAACCGAAACTCGTAAACCAAGTCCTCCCTCAGAATCACCGAGGAAAAATACGCCTCGCCTTTGCCGTATGCGGGCAACTTGGCCAATCCCGCCGGCATGGGTGCCAGCGTTCCGAAAAATGGGGAAAAATATTTGGATTCGCTAACGCTCTGATCCCCGACAATCATTAAAATACCCTTGCTTTTCAAGGCTTTGTAGGCTTGAATCAGAGGTTTTTTGGAACTGCTGCGCCCCACGATAACACCCATCCCGAACTGTCCCAAAAACCCACGAAGCCTTTCGGTGAACCAAGGGGAATTCTGCTTTTTTATAAAGCCATGCACATTTTCAAACTCGAGGGCAAGAAAGGCATAGGCCATCGGATTGCTGTAATGACTGATGAAAAAAACAACCGCATTTTCCCGATTCTTTTTTTCCCCTATCAATTCTTCCGCACCTTCATAATCAATTACAAATAACTTCCTGGCCCGTTCCGGCGAAACTCCTCTCAAGTAAAACATATCAAACAGAAACATCCCCCAAAACCGGTAGCAGTTTTTCACGGCTTTCTCCAAAAGCGGATCGTCTTCGCCGCAACCCAACGCCTTCATCAGATTGATCCGCGTGATTCTCTTTCTCGGCCCCAACCAATAAAGCAAAATCCCAAAACCACGGCCAAAGGCCAAAAACCAAACTCTGGGGATAAATCGATTCAATTTCAACCTCATTTTGAACTGCCCTCGGTGAGCGAACCATTAGATTAAGTCAGCGAATCACCTAGTTCATTTTGCAAAGTTTTGCAAAGCAATAAAAAGACACCCATTTTATCTGTCGAAAGAAAATTCCAAGCTCCAAAATCACAAAAGTGAAAAATATTTTGACACCTAAGAAAAAACACACCGAACTGTAAGTCCTTGTGGCAATAAGATAAAATTAATTCAAACAATTCCGTGGCGCAGAGATAACCTGACGGCAGCGCATGGACTTCGCAATCGGGCCTTTCCCGGATTAGAGGCCGGCTCCCAAAGAAAGGGGCCGGTTGGTTCGATGCCGGGCCATCCATCACAGAGGAAGCCGTCAGACAATATCTTGCTCACCCGTATTTGACTCTAAAAGCAACTGCATAACTCCTATCAGAAAAAAATATCCACGGCCTATCAATCAAGAACAGATCTACGCTCATCCACTGATATTGCGAAAAACATGGCTTTGCACAATGAAACCAACCTCGGTTGGTCATGAAAATGACTCCTTTATTTGCATCATTCCCTCAACAAACTTTTGACTGGCAAAGAATTGACAAAATTCAAATCCCCGTCAAAAAACCAAATTTCCTTACTTACGTCGAAATATAAAAAGTTGCATTGGAAACGCCGCCTCCCGGAGGTTGGGGCGAATTTATGCAACCATAATTTTTTCAACGTAAGTAAACGGGCATCCTGTTGCTGAAACCTCCACACACTCTGCGACTCTGCATGAACCTGAAAAAACGCGAAAAGGTTTACGCAGAGCCACAGATTAAACTGTGTTGAGTTTGCACCGAGGCGAAGCTTTCGAATATCTTGTTCTATAGCAACACCCTTTCAAATTAGGACATTTTTCATTCTTAAATCTTTACCTGTATTGGCCCCCAAAAAAATTCGTGTCATAACTTGATGGGGTAGTGCTATATCAGTTGCTCAACGAATACCCCAATCTTCACCCTCAATTACCCAGACAAACATCCACGGATAAGTTGCTTGAGCCATAGGCCTGCCAGATTTTTTTCATGTTCCCGATTAAAATACAGTGGGGAATGAAGAATTTGTATCGTCTGAAATGCTTAAATTTTGCTATACAAGCGGAAAATGCGTTTCTTATTTCAGATTAAAAGACAGCCATTTTTTAAAATGACTGAATGCAAAAGAGTTCTGAACATCATGCTTGGCAAATCCTTGCCAAATTTTCAGGCCAAAGATTCCGCGGAAAAACCGGCATCGTTCTGGATATTTGAGGTCGGTATTTAATTTTCCAGTTTTTTGCCGAGGGCTTGGTAGAAGTTTTTTTCCCCCAGGCGATCCAGCAAATCGGGTTTTATTTGGGTAAATATTCTTTGGGCCAGATCCCGGTTTCCCTCGGCCAAGAGATAGTCGGTCAGGCTCAAACGGAGCAGGGAGCGGTCTTTCTCGCTTTGGGTGTTGTAAACGGCGCGGGTTACGAGAGAGACGGCCTGCTTGGGTTTTTGGGTTTCCCAATAAGCTCTGGCTTTTATGAGAACCACGGTGGTTGAATGCGGGGTTTGGGCGAAGGTTCTTTCGATATCGGGGGTTTTCAGAATTTCTTCCCAGCGTGAAAGGGCGGCTTGGTTCAAGGTGGCGTAGAGCTTTTTCTTTTTGGCAATTTCGCCGGACGGGTTTTTTGCTTCGATGGATTTTAGAATTTCCAAGGATTTTTCGTATTTTCCGTTGCGATACTCGGCCTCGGCTTTGATCAAAGAGCGGTCTTCCTTTCGGTAATCCGGATTGAGCTTTGCGGAATCTTGATCGATGATCGCATTGGCGGTTTTAAGATTGCCCGTTCGTAAAGCGCATTTGGCGCCGATGAGAATGCGATCCACAGAGGCGAAAGCGTTTTCGTCTTTCCAAGGTTTTTCCGTCTGCTTCACGCAGGTTTTATCGGAACCCGCTTCATAGAGCATTTCGGAGCGGCTCAGTCGAATTTGGTTGGCTTCGTGTTGAAAGAATTTCAGGTATTCAGAGTAGTATCGGTCAGCGGTTTTGTAATCCTTGCGCTCCCTCGCCTCGGTGGCCAGCATGGTCAGGACTTTGAAACGGGTTTCGTCCGAAATATCGCTCTTGAGGATTTGATTGCCCGTTTGACGGAAGGAGGCCAAATCGCCGTTGAGTTTCCTGACGGTCAGTAAGCTCAGGTAGGCGTTTTCCCGGTTGGCGGCGTTGGGGGATTGGATGAGGCGGCCGTAGAGTTTCTCCGCTTCCGCAAAATTTTTGGCGTTGTAGTGCGCATCGGCCAGAACGGTCAGATAGCGGGCCTTGAGGCGTTCGTCTTTGGTTTGTTCAATCCAAACCGGCACGTTGCGGATGATTTCGCGGTTATGGTTGTCGGCCTGCCAGACTTCCACCCACAAAAGGCGAATTTCGGGGTCCTGGGTTTGGCGATGGGGTTTCAAATAAGCAAGCGCCTGAGCCGTTTTACCCGCCGCGATGGCGGATTTAACCCGGTATTGGAGAAAATAGGCGTTCGGGGCTTCCTTCAGTTCTTCGGCCAGAGTAAGGGCCTGTTCGAACTCGTTTTGCAGGTATTTCAAATGGACGGCGAACGCCAACGGTTGGATTTTGCGGTGTTGTTTCCATGCGGACAAGGAGAGCTCAAACGCTTCATCGATGCGTTCGAGCCGGGCCAGGGCAATGGCGATCATCAGGTTCAGTTCGGCGGAGGAATCCGCATCCCTGCCTTTTAAGTTGATCTCGGCGTGCAGGTTCAGCAATTCCTCCCACTTTTGCTGGGCAAAAAAACTGTAATATAGATGATACTTCCTGAGCCATTCTTCATTGGTGGTGGAAAATGGCCTGTTGAGCATTTCATCCGTGTTTGCCGGTTCGTTTTTGACCAGCAACAACTGGGCGTAATTGAACTGGGCGTAGAGGCCGGGCGTTGAGTCCCCGTTGGTTTCGATAATTTTCAGGTAGAGTAACTCGGCGTTTTCCGCATTGTCAGCCCGAATTTCCAAAGCCGCTTTCTCCAACCTCGCCAAGCTCAGGCTGAGCGGTTTTTCGTATTCGTATCCCAAAACTTCCTCAACCGCTGAAGCATCGCCCTGATAAGCCTCCGGGTATTGCAAAAGGAATTCCGCGGCGTGTTTTCTCCATTCGGACGTTTTCCCGATGGAGGAAAAAAGGGATTGGGCCTCTTTCAAATTCGAATCGTTCAGGGCAAGAAGCATTTTAAGATAGTTCAGTTCGTCCTTCGGGATCGAAAAAGCCTCAAAGTCGGTTTCCCCCAAAATTCTCCCGCTTTTCTCAAAATCCTTTTTGGCATAGTGAATCCAAGCGGTTTTGTAGCGTATGCGAATATTCCCGGAATCTCCCGGAAAAGAATCCAATACCCGTGAGTAAAGGGACAATGCCCGATCGTACTCTTCGCCGCGGGCGGCCAAATCGGCGCCGACGTTCAACACGACCGGCAGTCTTGCGGCGTAAGGAAAGGTTTTTTCAAGTTTAAAGGAGTGGCTTTCGGCCAAATTGAATTCCTCAAGGCGCAAGGCGGCGATCAACGCGTTGAAGAGCAGTTTGTAGGGAGGTTTTTCGGATCCTCGGCTCCGGTCCCATTCTTCCATCAGTTCCAAGACGCGTCGGTTTTCGCCCGTTTCCAAGTGGTGGAAAGATTCATAGGCGAAACCCTGGCCGGCCAAGAAGGGGTTTTCGGCCTTCTTCAAGGGTTCGCTGAACCGCGGGATTTCGTCTCCCCGGTTTTGATTCAAACTAAGCCAACTGAGCCAAACCAAGGCATGGAGACCGGTATCGTTTTTTTCCCGAGCCAATTCCAACAGGGTTTGAGTGGCTTCTTTGAGGTTTTTCAGTTTCAAGGCGTTGATTGCCTTTCGCAAACGTCCTTCGTCATCGAACTTGGAAACCTGTGAACCAAACAGGGAGGGATCCGCCCCCGCGTTTTCGGGCGGATAAATCAAAAACGGCGAAGGCACCGAAACAAATTCGGGAATGTGCGGCGGCACCGGGTGGATTAGGCGCAGGTAGGAAAAACGGTGATCCAACTTGGGGGGATTGAGCTTTTCCCGATAAACGGAGCGAAACTCAACGTCCTTGACCTCCAAATCACGACCCCAAAGAAAGAAAGCCGAAAAAACAAAAAAGAGGATTAAGGTTGCCCGCAAAAAAAGACGCGGAACTCCCATTGTCTGAAACGGTATTTTGAGAAAACCAACCAGCTTTGGGCGGCACGAGGGTAATGCGGTTTTCATCTGTTTTTGGCTGCAATACATATGGCAAGGTTTTTTGGCGGAGAATTTAAGAATCATTCAAACCATAATTTCAATGATTTGTGAAACGTCCCGCCCCGTTGAGAGCTTCCGATTTTTTTTCAATCGGGAAAATATCCCTCTGCATATGCCCAACCGGTTTGTTTTGAAATGGGCATCACAAGGGTTTTTCTTGTGTTTCGCGAATCACGGCGCCTTCCCAAGGGTTTGTGGAACAAAGCGCATCGGTTGTTCATCGGTTGTTCGGGGATTTTCGAAAGTTCGCATTTTCCGCATTGGCTTGTTGACCAACAACAAAATTTGACATTTTTTGTCATTTAGAAGCGGAACTTCATGATCCGGGTTTTTTCCAACAGGGACGCTCGGTTGTCCAAAACCCTTTCGCATTCAAATTCCCGATTGAAATCATGATGGTGCCCTTGCGAGAGAGAAAACCGTAAATCGAGAAACATCTTTTAATTTTTTTTATGAATGCTTTGAACACCGATTCCTGGTATCAATTTTCGAGGAACGATCACACCCTGCGGGAATCTTTGAAAGAGGACATTGAATGCGACGTATGCGTTGTCGGAGCCGGGCTTTCGGGGCTTTCATCCGCCTACCACTTGGCCAAGCAAGGATTCAAAACCGTGGTTTTGGAGCAAAATCAGGTGGGATGGGGAGCTTCCGGAAGGAACGGGGGACAGTTTATCTTCGGCTACAGTTGCGACATGTCCGCGGTGAGAAAAATCGCCGGGAAGGAAAACGCAAGGCGACTGTTCCAACTTTCCCTCGACTCTCTGGACTTCACGACCGGTTTTATCGAGGAACACGGCATCGACTGCGATTTACGGATGGGGCATTACCACGCCGCACTGAAACCCAGGCACGTAAAGGAACTGGAGCAACTCCGAAACGACCTAAAGCTCCATTACGGCTTTGACGACCTTTCTTTTTTGGACGCAAGGGAAATCCGGAAGGCCATCGACTCCCCGAAATACCTAGCCGGGCTTTTCCACGGCGGAAGCGGCCATCTGCATCCTTTGAACTACACCCTAGGCTTTGCCAAGGCTTGCGAAAAAGCGGGCGTTTCGATTTACGAAAACACGGCGGTGCAAAAAATTCCGAAGGGTTCGGAAAAAACTTTGCTGACATCGGGCGGCAAGGTGCGCTATCGTTTTTTGGTGCTTTCGGGCAACGCTTATCTAAAAAACCTGTGCCCCAAGGCGGAAAACCGCGTGATGCCAGTCGGCACTTACATCGGCGGCACCGAGGTGCTGGGAAAGGAAACGGCCTTGGGGCTGATCAAAAACAACGCCGCCGTGGCGGACATGAAATTCGTGCTGGACTATTACCGGCTCTCCTCCGATTGGCGTTTGCTCTTTGGCGGCCGAGTCAGTTATTCCACGCTGAACCCCATAAGCGTCAAATTTTCGATGCACCGGAGGATCAAGGACGTTTTTCCCCAATTGAAGGACGTAAAAATGGAATTCGGCTGGGGAGGTTTCGTGGCCATCACCATCAACCGCTTTCCCAGCTTCGGCCGTTTGGAAAACGACGTTTATTATTTGCAGGGATATTCCGGGCACGGGGTTGCTTTGGCGGGTTTTGCCGGCAAACTGTTGGCCGAATCCATCGCCAAAACTTCGTCCGACTTCGATCTTTTCGCCGGCATTCGGCACATGCCTTTCCCGGGGGGAGCTTTTTTTCGCACTCCCGCCCTGGTATTGGGGATGCTTTATCATCAACTGAAAGACAAGCTCTGAAACAAAAGCCCAATCCGCACTTCTTTTTTTCCAAAACCAATCCTTCCGTCCTTTGATGAACGCCAACCTT
>JAOWAZ010144372.1:0-12735 GCA_028565935.1 Goniobranchus fidelis
TGGACAATCCAGGAAATCAGGATGATTTTTCAAACATCGAGGCAAGTCACAATAACAGAGGTCATACAATATCAGTCACTGTTGAATTGGTTTTAGCTTAGATTTAGATTGGCAAATGGGGCTTCAAGTGGAGATAAACCATATCGTCGTGCCCTGCACTTTTTACATAAGTGGTTTTTCACAATTTTACAGGAGAGCAACCAAACTGATTTTATTGTTCCTGAAAGTCAGTGATTTCATTTCAATTTTTTGTATGCAGTTTGGCGGCACAGAATCTACACACTTTGTGCAGATACATTTGCGAGACAATTGTATAGGTATTTTGATTTCCTTCTTGTAAAAATGGTTCAGCATAGCTAAAAACAGACACCACCATCAGATGCGCCATTAAAATTTATGTAAGAATAGATCAAAAACCAAAAATAATCAATTTTTCACTTATGTAAAAAGTACACTGGCACGACGATATGCCTTTTTTTTCAATTGTTAAATGTCCACATTTGGAAAAAAGTGGAAATAAACATAAAGCTATTCTGAAAGGAATGATATAAAGTTTAGTTTCATGAATAAGCAAACCCACTTAGGGAGTATGAAATTAATTAAATACTGTTTACTTCATCCAAGATGTACCTAACATGACAATGTCTTGCTTGACTGCTTGAAAGTAACATGCTGTTTTCTCTACATTCATACTGTGGATGTGCTTTTTTTCTTTCTTGAAGCATTACAGTAGAATGTGACCAAGATGGTCAAAGTGGAAGATTTTAATAATGTCTTTTGTTTTGTTTTCTCTGATGATTAGAAACCAGCATTCATGGATTTACTCTGAGAGTAAAGTCATCTGAAGTGAACTTAAGTCTGAAATGAAACATTATTCTGGAAACACGCT
The DNA here is from genome assembly GCA_028565935.1 of Goniobranchus fidelis. Classification (NCBI taxonomy): domain Eukaryota; kingdom Metazoa; phylum Mollusca; class Gastropoda; order Nudibranchia; family Chromodorididae; genus Goniobranchus; species Goniobranchus fidelis. The sequence continues at coordinate 890 of JAOWAZ010144372.1, forward strand.
TTCCCAAACATATTTATGTATTTTTTTTTTTTTTTTTTTGCAAATATATAAATAAGATAGTAAGATAGGATAGTTTTATTTAAAGTCTTAATTCACGGGCAACACAGAATGGTAGCAACAACAACCTTTATTTATAAGGTTAGCTGAGGACAAGTTTTGAGTGGAGGAACATGATCGTCAATGTCTGTTTCAGACACAGTACCTAAAGAACAAGAAGTTTAATTGGGAATAATTGGGAGAGAAGTTTATAATTGTGATAGCATGTTTTGCCTAGGACCTCTGTTATTGTGACTTGCCTCGATGTTTGAAAAATCATCCTGATTTCCTGGATTTTCCATTTCCGGGGAGGCGCTCAGACTGATGGAGTATCATCACCGCATGATTGAAGCCTACTGAAACCAGCTTTGCAATCACAGACATCAGCAGTGTTACAACATGGCAAGCCATAGACTTCATTAAGCAGCACATTTTCTTAGGTCGTCCCATTGCTTCATGAAAAAAGCTGATCATCATGACATTCATTGCAATTTAGTCAGAGTGTTGGCATTGCACCTTCTTGATTTGCCTTTGTTGGGGCAATTTTCTTTGATCGTTTTGTTGTCTCATAAAAAAGAGACTCTCTTATTCATTATGTGAGACATTAAGACAAAAATGTGAAAAATTAAACTTGAAATTTCTTTGCAAGTAAGACAACAATTCACAATCGAACCGATTTGCCAGGGACTTTGTCCCAATCAGGGATATAAATTATCTAGAAAAAACACATTCCATGGAATTTCTTCCCCGAGGAATCCCAAAACAGAGGTCCCACTTTATTAATCTCCCATATCCCACAAACAAAATTTTAACTTTGGGAGCGACTAAATCAAAGCAAAACATGCTCAGAGGGAATAAAGCAGTTCTTATGAGAGAACTTTTGAAACGAAAAAATGAAAAACATAGGTTGTCCAAAGAAATACATGAAAGATGTTCAGGTTTCATTATAAGCAGGAAGTTAAAAGAAAATTTGTTTTCTTATTATATCACAGGAGGGTCGATCTATTATTAATTTTTTTTTTTTTTAATAATCCAAACCAAGATTTCAATGTTCAAAAGTAAATACTTTTTCTGAAAGTACATTTTAAAAAGTTACATATCAATTGTAGACAAAATTGTGTCTTGCCATCATTGCCAGCAACTGAGACTGAAATAAATTCATACATTATTTTAGCACTTACATATTTAATATTAAGTCCTTCCTATGCCAGAGGCACATCGATCTTCTATTTACAAATTATTTTAAAAGTTTAGAAAAATAAACCAAACCAACATTTCAATGGTTAAAATTAAATACTTTTTATGAAGAACATTTTAAAAAATTACATATCAATTGTAGACAAAATTATGTCTTGCCATCATTGCCAGCAACTGAGACTGAAATAATTTTATACACTATTTTAGCATCAAAAGTCTCCCATAATTTCCGGTCAGAAGCTGACTCTTCAGCCTCCTTATAAGATAATCCTCTCTCTCTCTTTCCTTTCAACAGTCTGTCTCCATGTTCATTTTGGCCCCTTTTCTTACATTTACCAGATGTTTTCCATTTCATAATATATCTAGTATCTAGGCCAGTGTTTTTCAACCAGGGTTCCGCAGGGCTCCGAAGAACTGTTGTGTTCCGCCACTGCTGTCTAGGGGTTCCACTAGAAGTTTCACAAATGCTACTACAGTAATGATTGCGAAACATTGTGTTGAACAGAAGCAGACCATTCAAACGTAATCCAGCTCACAGAGATACAATGGTTGTCAAGAGGGAAACATTAGCCTCATCTTTACAAACTCAGAGAAGGGCTACTGACTTTCTGTTTGTAAGAAAACCTTAGAGACTTTGTAACTGTTTGAGTCATGAAAATTGGTGTTCGAAGTAAGCATTTTTTTTTCTTCATGATATTTTACTTTATGACCTGAACCTCTTGAATAGTGGCATGCAGGCAGAAACTAATATATGTTCTACTGACAAAACAAATGCTTTTCAGAAAAAAATGGCAATATGGAAGAAACACACAGGTGCAGGAAATTTAAAAATGCTATCAAGTGTTCTTAAAAGGAATTGTCAAGAATTGACACCATCGATCTTGAACCACTTGGACATTTTCTTAATAAACCTTGACACATATTTTCCATCAATATCTACTGACCAGTATGAATGGATTAAAAATCTATATGTGGAATTTGAACCATTTGAAGAACATTTCACATTAACAGAAAAAGAACAACTTTCTAGTCTTCCAAGTGACAGATCATTAAAGTTGAAGTATTATGTATTTGGCATACTCTGGTTGCTGTTTGAAAAGAAAAACCCTACAAATGCCCAGAAAGCTGTTCCACTTCTTGCGTAGTTTTCAATTTTCAACCTTCAACTTCGGTGAATTAGGATTTTCAGCTGTGACAACCATCAAACAAAAAGAAACCAGCACATTTGCTGTCTGTGGAAGGTGAATGTCTTGTGTGTCTGTCAAAAACACAACCTAGTCTTACTTAGAGTTGTGCAAGACACCAGGCTCAAATTTCTCACTGAGATTATTGATGCGGATAAATTTTAATGTCGTCTATTCAAACAGAAGTTTTCCCTTAATATGTGTTGTCGTTTTTTCTAATGAGTGTAGATGCAATACTTAAACCGCATGTCTTTAGGTACCATGTTTTGACAGTAAGTATTGTTATAGTAAGGAAGTATGAACATGATTATTTTAATCTAATTGTATTCATTGAATTAAATGCTATTTGTTTGCATAAAGACCATTGAACAATTGCACGGGGGTTCATCATGCCAGTGAAATGTTTCCTTGGAGTTTCAGTCCAGCAAAAACATTGAAAGCCCCTGATCTGGGCAATCATTCTCTACTCATTCTTTCTTTGTGTCTGAACAATTTCCATGTGCTTTTTTCAATCATATCCATCATATGTAGCACTTATTTTCCTATGAATTCTCATTTTGCCTTTCCATGTTACTGGTAGTACCTTTTGTAAGCAGCTTCTATGAAAGCTGTCTTTATGAGAGTATGGTTTGTTTAGTCACAGATAAATTGTTTACTATTATTATGTATGGTGTAACATACAAGTAAATGTCTACCTTGAAAACATATGGAAAATGTTACTGCTTATGTTGAAGTACTTCCTGTCAGGGAATAAAGAATGGCTGTTCACAGAGTTAAACACTGAAAGTCTCTTCTTGTTTCAATCCTTTCATATTGGTGACGAGGAGTAAACATCAAACATTTACTCTAGGATTTAAAGAGCTATAAAGCTTAGATCTAGATGTGAGTCTTATTATTTTGCTAGAATTCAGGAGCAAATAAAACAGAATCTAGAAGATGAGCCTGATTGGACATATTGGTGAATTCATTGAAAGTGAATCCATTCACAATTACCTGGACCAGTAGGCTTTCTATTTTGAAGCCAATGAAGTTACTGGAGATGCCAAGAAAAGAGCCATCCTATTAACAGTGATTGGGCAGAAGAGTTTTCGACTCATCAAGGACCTGTGCCAACCGGGAACCAGTGAACTCGTCACACGGTGAAGTCGTCACAGCTAAAACATGTGTGGCGAGTTCACTGAAAAAAAATATTCCAGAACCGGAAAAATACGCTCCTCTCAAGAAATTGTTTACTACCAACGGATAAAGGCTTGTGAAGGCGTCTTGATCTATATTCTTAGTGACATCAAAACAGGCCAACCAATGAAACAAGCCGGTTAATCAATTTGCTGAGGTTGCATGCCGCCACCGAAGACATCGAGGGGTTCTCTCGGTGGGAGAAAAATTTGACCTATTCGACACTTTCAAATTCAGTAACTTGCGTTTTGAGGAACAGAAATGCACAAACTAAGAATGAGGACAACAATCGACCCATTCCGCACAGGGCAGAAGTCATCCGCATAGTGAATAGGTCTATACTACTTATTTTTTAGAAATTATCGTCAACTTTGTTGAATCGTAATTTCACTTTGACTATGCTGAGCGAAATGTTGAAGCTATGGAAGTTAAGACCAATCTCTCCTCTGAATGCAGTTTTATTATATCAAAACTAGCCGTTTCTTCCACTAGCCGAACAAGTTGATCACCTTTGAAAATATGGTCTGTTCGGCAAGTTCCGTGTCGGGTCGCCACCAAGTGTCATACATGGCTGTAAATCATCTGACAACGGACTCCACAAACACAATAGATACACCAAATAAAATATTTTTTCCGCACATGATGGTATATAATTTAATGGGGTAGATTGAATGTTACGAGATACCGCACAAGTGATTTTAGATGAGGTCTTGGTCATTTTCGAGCATTGTGATTTAGGCTGTGACGAGATAACTGACGAGATCACCGGAGGTATGTGACGACTTCACTGTGTGACGAGTTCAATGGATTCCTGCCAACTGGCTTCAATAAGTGACAAATCATTTGATGAGTTGTCAGAAATCCTGAAGATTTTAAACGCATCTCCTCCTCCAACATTTCTCCAGAGATCTAAATTTGACAAATTCGCAAAAACGGAATCTATACAGTCGTCTGTTGCTGAACTTTGGAGCATCGCTGAATTTTGTAAATTTGGGCAAACCCTTAATGAGCGGCTCTGTGAAAGATTTGCAACAGGTATCAATAATGAACTGATTCTGCTCAAATTATTGTTCGAGCATGAGCTAACAATTGACAAAACAATTCAAATTGCTCTGTCGCACCAACAGAAGGCAGATGGGGCGCACCTCATTGTTACAGACAATGGTCAAACTTGGACAAGTGAAGAGTTTTTAAAATTTGTGACATTTAATGGTATAAAGCATGTTACAGTTTCTCCCTTTAACCCCTCTTCCAATGGAGTAGCTGAGAGGGCTGTGCAAACCTTTAAGCAAGCAATCTTCAAAATGACAAAGGGGTGCAATCGAGAGAAAGTGGCTAGATTTTTAACAAAGTATCGAACAACAGCTCATTCAACCACTGGTTTACCACCTTCCGAGTTATTGTTCAGTGAAAAAACCCGCACTCATCTTGATCTCTTGCATCCCTCTCTAAATGAAAGAGTCAAGTTAGCTCAGAAAAAAAAAACAATGACAAAAATTCATGTGAGGGAGAGATTGGTGTAAATGATACAGTGTATAGGAGCAACAAAGAAAAATGGTGTACTGGTATTATAACTGAGTGAACAGGTTTCCATGTTACTCATAGTATCTTGAGTAAGCAGTTTCTATGAAACCCATTTAACTTTTTGATGTCATCTTCAGTACAGTGGCCAGGTTTTGCTTCCATATAATAGCATTGGGACGACTGTGGCATTGAATGAATCCTATTTTGTTTTAGAGCTGATAGATTAAAATAAACATAATTGAAAATCATACAGGATAATGTCAAGAAATCAGGAATGATTCATGCAAAAATCATGGTGAACATAACAAATAACAAAATATCCATCAAAGTTTAGGTAGGCTCATTCTTGCATCAGAATTAGCTTTAAGAAGTACATTTGAAAAATCCATTAAGAAGGATGGAATGTTGTGATAAAAATTATAATTTGCAATAGGGTGCTAAAAATATGCTCTGAATATCACATCTATAGTGCACAAAAATTATTCATCATTTCTCGGCTTTAAATAACAGAGCAATTTGTGTATGCATCAAACAAATCAGTGACCACATATAATATAGGTTGGTATGGCACGCTGCACCCAAGCATGAAGTAAACTTCACCTGGGACTCTACTCTGGTATGGTAGGTGGAATTCTTGGAACAGCGTCAGACCTGATGTCCAAGCTACCCTGACTCAAAAAGGTTGTGACACTTGACCCAGTGCTTGTGTGCTTCAGGCTAGCTGTACGGATGCTATTACCGGTACCCTTTGGTTTGGCAGACTTTGGATGGCAGCATATGGGTTCACGACCTGCAATGAAGGATGACAGAGAAAGGATATTCAAAAAGTTTGACATAATACTTTAAAGAAGTTAAGTTTATTTTATGTCCTTGTACTTATACAGGTCTTTTTAATCTTTCTGTCCTTAGCAACATATATTATGGTGCATTGGTCATTCTTCCCTTGAGGTTTCAGGCAATACATAGTGCATGGGCAGGTCCAAAGTTCATTTTGACAGGAGATTGAAAATGCATCTTCTACTTTCATTTTCTGCATGCTTCTCTCTGCTGAATAGCCTACAAGCCACACACTATGGTGCAATGGTAGTCCTTTCCCTAAGATTTCAGGCAATGAGCAATGCATTGGTCAGGTCCAAACTTTATTTTGACAGAAAATTGAAAATGCGCTTTCTACTTTCATTATGAATGCTGACAAGCCTAGTTAATACCATCAGAATTAGCATTTTCATTTGTTTTGTTTTCTTTTCTGTTTTGTTTTGTTTTTTTGCACTATCCTATCTTTGCTATCATCAGCTTGTTGCTAGGTGACCGTCAACAAACAATGCCTTCAGGGCCAAGAAATCACAGCCTTCAAGGCCACAATATCACCTTCTGAAGCTTTAAAATTGATAAGTTCTCAGACTGATGACAGCTCAGAGAGCTTTTTAATGATACATGAGAAAATAAAAGTGAACAGTCTTTGTTTATCCTATCTACATGTGCAAGATCTACAACCCAACAAAAACAAAATAAAAATATGTGCATGTAAATAAATAAATAAATAAAGGAAAGGGAAAGACCATGGTACTTGCTACTATCAGCAATGAAGAAACTGATTCTGAGCAGACCCACATTAAGATTTATATCTATGAGGATCTTAGATTTATATCTACAAGGTTCATTTCATAAGGAGTTTCCCCCCTAACAAATAATTAACCACTAGGCCATGGATGAAGAAATTTGGTACAGATTATTTTTAATGTATGTTCTATTCAACATAGCATCTACGATGTCAAAAAAGATGGCTTTTATATAGCACACGTTCCACGGTGTGGTCATGCTCACAGCGCTTTACAATGACATTTCACTACCCTGACCAACAGCAACACAGAACATTTAGAACAAGACTTGCAGCCTGTTCGGTGCAAATACATTTTTCCAGCGTTGTCTTAATGGCCAGGTACTCATTCACACCTGAGTTGAGTGAGGTAAGCGAAGTAATGTGTCTTACCCAAGGACACAACGCCTATGACTTGCAGATATGAGCCTGAATGGGCTCGACCGAGGCTCGAACCCACACGGTCACATTCGCTTGTACTGACCATGGTGATTGCCTCTTGATTCTCGACTCGTGCCGAGATGTGTTCACTTTAGCCACCGACGCCCACCAAGGCATTTCTGCATTCACCATTCAAATGCAGTGACGTAAGAAGATTTGTCCAGGCACTTTTATTGCTGCTTTCGTTTTCCAAATTCCTCTCCTGCCTCAAAGGTGTCCTTTATATTTTTGGGAATAAGTGGAAATCACAAGGAGCAAGGTCAGGGGAATAACAAAGATGCTCCAATAATTCCCATGCATAGCCTGCCAAGACGTCTACCACCATGCGGGCTGTGGCAACTGGCGCGTTGTCATGATGAAACACAATGCCTGAGTGCAACAGTCTGAGCCGTTTCTTTTGAATGCCAGGTCTGAGTTTGCCTTGCAACACCATCTTGTAATACTGTGCATTGATTTTTGTACCTATAGGCTCAGGCCAGTGTAAAATCACAACTTAAATGTCAAAAAACGATTATGTAAATGAGCTTGACTGCCCACTGCTTCCATCACGCTGTCTCTGGACATGGCTAATCAAAGACTCTCCATTTGGCTCACTAGCACTTTTTTACAGGGTCCCAAGAGTAAACTCAAGTATCACAGCAGTGATTATCCTAACCATAAATTAGTTTGTGAAGGTTAAGTACACCTTTTCCCAGAAGAACAGTGAATTTGATGACGACACGAAGGTCATATCTTGAAAACGTTTGGGTGGCCTGATGAGACTTCCATCACACCAACCATTCTGCTCGGACAAGCGTCAGGAAATTTGATGCGATTCTGCAATCATTTGTTCTGGTCTTACTATCATTCTTCCTGTCTCTCGTATTTAGGCAGTATCCGGTTCCCCGGTTTCCTAGTAGTTCCCTGTTTCCGCTTTGGTTTTATGGACCCGCAAGCTCTCTTCCTCTTTCATCTCGCTTCAGTCTTACTGGCGATATAGCAAATGTTGGCCTATCACTCCGACTGCTGTGTGCCCGTGTTGCCATGGGTTAACTGATCTGCAGCTGATTATTCATATTAGAGGATTACCTGTGATGTGAAATACCCCGTTCGATGGATGGATGAGTTTGTATACCCGAGTTTATTTAGACTTCTGTGATTTCATAAGATCACGCTAATTTATCTTTAAGATCTGTCTACGTGATCCTTAGTACACTTAAGTTGTAATAACTTTACTAGCTTGTTCAGTTGTTATAATATAGTTAAATTGACTATTTCTTGAATTTGTTTAACTATCATTCCTTCCTCCTTTTTCTCGTCTATCATCAGACACTTTCCTGTTAACATGACATGTCGTGATTGTAGACTTTTGTTGGGTTGTTCGTGCTTGTCTTATTTAGAAACTCACTCACTGTGATGCTTAACAGAAGAATAACACACACTAATACACACATAACCCAAACCATTCAATATAGAGACTCAAATTTTTATGGAATTTTCAATAAGCTTGACGCTGAGATGTGCACAATTTCATGCATAGATCATGAACGGCTTCAATTTTACAGGGTAGGAAAACTTACTTATGAAATGGATCTCATACAAACAACCAGAGCTAAATCTGATCTCATTTAGGGACAGTCATTTCTTAAGCAAATGTAGGGCAGTAACTTTCTTCAAACAGAAATTTGGGTAAATACATCTAGATGTAGGCATGTGATGATCATCTCAGCAAACAGATGATATAACTTTTGTTTTGAAACTTTCATGAAGTTGGAATTCTGTGCTATTATCAATATTTAGGTGAAGACCCAACAAGCAGTGTTTGAAAGTCTATTTTATTCTTTATACGGCAAACCAGGTCAAACAAATGAATACTTGTACCAGACTCACTGCCTCAACGCATGACACACCTAACTCCCATATGATCCAAACAATCAGGTAACTACAGGTATTCAGATGAACGCACAGAAAAACAAAATGAAGTACCGAGTACTTATCCACATTGTTGTTGAAAACCTGTTTTATCATCATTTAAATTTTCAACTGGTGATAGGTAAAAACTAATTTCTCACTTTTAAATGCCTTGAGTATAAACAAAAAATGTACTTTAATTCAGGATAGGATCTTAGGACATGATTTTGTTATGCTGGTCATCACAGAAAGCTGGTTTAGGGAATAATTTCACTTTTTGAAAGCACTCCTGGTGGATTTGAAGCTGAATTACATAACCCAGAGAGTTGATATGAGGGAGGTATAATCACCACATACAATACAGCAACCTTTCATCGCACATACACTGTGGCATTCACGGATCCCTTGAATGACAATGTCTTAAATAATTTCCTATATTTTCTTTACATTGTTTCATGCAAACCTCAAACCTATTCATGGATTACTCAAACTATCTGCCTACTGCTCAACCAGAGCCAGCAATCATGGTCTGAAAAGCCCACTTGTCGTTGATTGAAAATCGCCCTCATTATATTGAAATGTGACTGAGAGGCAGTTAGCACATTATACATGTAAGAAGAAGGTATGTAAGCCAGATATGTATAAGGGAAAAGAAAACTACAAAGCAGGTCCTGACCTGGGAGGTAGAGGGAAGGAGGAAGAGAGGACACTAGAAAGAAAAAAGAAATGGGCATGCAATCAACAGATGCAATGACACTAGCAGCAGCTCAAGACAGAGACAGCTGGAGCAAAAAAGTTGAGCCCTGTGAGACCTCCACATCAAGGATTTAAGTGTGTAAGCATGTAAGCCCTGGTTATTATAACTGCCTCACTCTTTCAAGCTTAGATGTGAACCACTGTTATTACTGCTTCACACCACAATACTTTCTAGCTCTTCAGACCACAACTTTGAAACCTTATCTTTTTTGCTGTACAGGACAGAACCAGACGATTGAAGACAAATTTTCCCTCTAGAGGGCACACCTGAGTCATATTCTACCAAATGAGTGTTTGGCATGTCAAAGTTGACATTACACCAAGATCTAAAGTTCCAGTCATACCTGATCATACCTTAGTCAGCTGGTGAACCTTATCAAAGCATAAGTGCCGTCCATGAGTGTTGACAAAAGAGTAGTGAAGCCCTGTGTGCAACAGCAAAGGATATTCACTAGGAAATGCTCATGCAGATGGTGACGTGAGATTACAGTTGAAGACACCCAGCAGCAAGAGGAAAGAAAGGGACACTCATCTTTTTTAGCTTTATGACTTATGGTAAGATGTGATTGGTGAATTTGATGACTTTGAAGCCAATCATTTGTCACTAGCTCTGTAAAGGAAATGTGGCAAGTGACTAAATGACATAACATGAATACACACCATTGAATCTCTATGTTTGGCATAAAACCATATTTATAGCACACACAGAGTAGAAGCACCTTAGATTTTTCAGTGCATTTTGATGATTTGATTACGTATGCACCAACTACATCACTTAGTCATGTGGAGATCTCACCTGTGGATTTAGGGCAATAGAGGAAGGAGGTATTTTTCAATGGTTGCATGAACAGCAAGGAGCCTGGAAATGAGTCACGGCTGCAATGACCCTACTCTAAAGGGCCTCACATGCCTATAAAATCTGTAGTCATCAGAAATATTTGTTTGCACCAACATAACCACAGCCCTGTATGGGCTAGGTTGACTGATGCCATGGTGCCACAACTCTCCACACATACATGCACACAAATACATCTATACTTTGCGTCATTTTGCAAAATGTAATGATCTACTCTCACTAACAAATTTTTCTGCAAATCTATGGGCACAGTGGTACAAGACGGTATAAGACTACACTCTACATACAACATTACAAAACCCAATACCCGAAAAGGGTTGTTTCCTTTGTCTCCAAGCACTTCCTTGAATCACAAATTCCTCAAACTATTTCAGTTGTCATCAGCAAGTTCAACAAAGGCCTGCTGCACTGCAAAACCCAAATATGATGAAATTCAAAAAGATACCAATGTGAGAAAATACAAAAGTTTTGTGTTCTTGGAACTGACCCTTATACTTCCAAAAGTGACTTAGAATCGAATGCATTTTTGTCCGCCAAAGCCTGCATTTTCCCCATGGCATTGTACAGATGTAAAACACAAACCCTTTGGGACTTCAGTGGCTAAATTGTGAACAAACCTCGGCACGAGTTGAGAGTCAAGAGGCATTCATCATGGTCAGTACAAGCATGCGTGACCATGTGGATTCGAACCCTGCTAGCTTGCGGTCAAGCTCATAACATAAGTCGCTGGCATTGTGTCCTTGGATAAGGCACTTTACATCATTTATCTCACTCAACTCAGGTTTGAGTGAGTACCTGGCTGCTAAAACAGCACTGTCTCTGTCTGAAAAAATGTATTCGCACCTGACAGGCTGTAAGTCTTGTTCTAAATGTTCTATGTTGCTGTTGGTCAGGGGAGTAAAATGTCATTGTAAAGCGCCATGAGCATGGCTTCGCCATGGAACGTGTGTTATGTAAATGCCATCTTTACTTTATCTTTACTTCACCCTTTAGTCAAGAGGATAAAAACAGAATTAAAGCATTTTCAGAATTATATGTTACAGAAAGACCCTCCAAATAACATGGCACCAGAAAACCAAAAATTAAGAAATGTGACAACCGAAAATCTATAAAAGTCACATTGTCCCTGTAGGTCTCTAAATGCGTAATCGTTTTCTTTTGAGCTTTATTTGACTAGAATCGGTGTTCC
>JAOWAZ010145483.1:0-12729 GCA_028565935.1 Goniobranchus fidelis
AAGAAAATATAAATGTATCTATTTCTTTGTACAATACAGTGTATTGCTTTTGTCAGATATATCGTCAAGATCTGTTTAATGGAAGAAAAGAGTATATTGTCTTTTGTTTAGTTTTGTGATACCCTTCCTTTCATTAAATTAAACATGTTGAAATATCCATTTTGTGGCATAACACTCACTTTAAATCCTTGGGAATGAAAAAAAAAAAGTTAAAGGATTTGAAAAAATGCTACCCAACATCATCCACTCAGTTAATGTTGTTTCACAGATTTATCTGCCATACGTTGAAAAGACAATAAATAAGCTTAAACTTTCTTTCAGATTTACCATACATGAACCAATATGTCTCTCTACTGTTCCTGTGCCAAAATAATGAGAGAAGGATCTGAGATACTTTTTGGATTTTGATGTTCACTTCAGAGATGGCGATGAGAATCTGATGTCAGTTTTGTAAATTTCCCTTTGCCTCTTGCCTGTGTGTAATTTTTTTTTCCCTTTTTCTTTTTGCTTCTTAAAATTGAAATTGGATATCAAAGCTAGAAGGAAAAAAGATACTTATTAGGGGGCAAGAGTTTTAGAATAGAAATTTTCACTACCATAACTTTAAGAAAGGTAAGAAAAGATCTAAAGAAATGAACAGGATGATTTGTTTTTTGCAAGCACACTGTAAATGTTTATAAACTTCCTTGACTCTTGAAACATTTGCCTGTCCTTGAATATTAGCTTTATGCCTTACATTCATTATAATGTGTATAGATTTACATTAGTTCCTCTCCAGATGAATTTTCTTGCGAATTGTCTTTAGGAGAAGTTCCCAGTTGCAAGTGAAAGCAGTATTTATTTATAATTTCCTTTGAAAAACAAGGCCCACAAATTTAAGAAGCAGCTGGAAAAGCAGCAATGGCCCAAAATGGCCCCATGTCACAAATCTTAGTGAGATTTTCTCACAAGTGGACCAACAAGAAGTACCGTTACTCTCTTGGTGTTCAGTTTGTACAAGTTTGACATATCATATACTTTGTCATAAATCTAAATAAAAATGATTTGAGATTGCACAAACATGATGCAGCTTCCCATATCCTAATGTATCCAGGAATGTCCAGATGCATTATTAGTATTGGTTAAAGTTAAATTTGATTGGCTTCATGCAAAATTATAGTAGGTGCACACAGCTGGTGTCTACACTGTGTACTTCACATTATTTGCTGTGTATCCTTTTTGGTTGATAAAAGACTGGAAGAAGATCAGGAAGAAAAAAATTCATCTGAGTATTGGTTGGAAAAATTAGATGTGATAGACTTGTACACTTAGCTATAATTTGATTATCGTTATAAAGTTTAGTACGTCTAACAAGTTTCTTGCATCATTACATAATTTACATGTTACTTCTGGTTTGGTCAATGAGAACTTTGCCCTGGAGGAGTTTCTAGCCATTTGCCTTGTTTTTTCAAATGTAATGTTCTTTACCATCAATCTGGTGGGAAAAAACAACTTCGATAGTTTATACATGGTTATAAATTTGTTTTTCTTCCCCCCCCCCAGTAATTCAGCTCATTTTCATCGTGTTTCCTTTTAAAACAGCTTCTTCGTTTGATCTTATGTTGATTTACTCTTTTCCTTTTGCTCCTTTTCTTGCACATCTCCTCCCCCTCCCAATGTGTTTGTGTAGGTGGCATAGAAAATATTACATCCTGCTCCATGATTTTTATGCTTTTTTTGTTGTTGATTCAATCTCTTTTCAACGCCAAATGTGATTGATAAACTGTAGTAGGTAGAATCATGGGTGGGAACTGATCATTTATCCCCATATTGTGTCTCTTTGTACTTGGATGTTTTTTTGTTTGTTCTTTTTACTCACACCATTGTTGAGACGGAGTATGTTTCGTTTGAAATCATGAAATGTTATGCATCACTTTTTGAAATATTTTGAACTGATACAGGGAATGTTGAGAATGCAATTGTTAATGCAAGCTTTAAATGTTCTTTAGGCCATTTGCCACTCATGCAGTTCTGGTGAATGAAATGTTTTACAGCATGGGGGGGAATGGGCATTTGTTTGCTATCTATAACCCTTTGATAAAATAAATTGTTTCATATGCGATGTTCAGCAGAACGCACACACAGACGGGAGTTAAAAGCGGGTTGTGAATTGTTTTTTGTCAAGAATATATCCATCAGGGACTAGTGGAATTAGCTGAGTTTTCAACAGTCATTCTTGTATTTCTAATATTTGAAAACCCTCTTACAATGACGTGTTGTTTAGTCTTATTTATTTATGAATATATATCCATGTGGCTTATTAACCATTGGCTTTGATATGCATTGTCTCTGATAGGTATGTACATGAAAAATTGTATTCAGGACTTCTTTCCTCTTTCTTTCCCTTCCCTTTCTCATTTTGGAGTTACAGTGTTTAAGTAGCGTAGCGAGTATGCACTTTTCAAAAATTATATTGATATAGAGGCTATTAATTACCTAAGTGAATACTGTTCTTTCTTGTCAGATATGTCCTGCCATGTTGACAGTAAATTTTATGGTATCAAGACCTATATTATCAACATTTAACCACTTATCAGAGGCTTCAAATAAAAAAAAAAAAAGACATTCAGTGTGGGAGACTTTCATTCATATATTAATCTTTTCATCTTGGCATGGTTGTACATGTATATATATATAATTTGTGCTGAGTGGAAGTCCGGTTTCAGATTTGGATTACCAGTTATTGTTACTGACATTGATATCCAGTTTATAGGCCCGACTCATTTCAACCAACATTTTGACTTGGACTTGCTTTTGCCAACTAGATCTAGATCTATAGACTAATCCCTATCTAGGTATAGAAAATGGTGCAAGCAAGCTGACCTCTCCCTCTCTTCTTTCTTTTCCTCCTTTTTGTATGCCGTGTCTTGCGTGTCACAATTCCATGGTACAAGAGTAGGCCCATGCCACATATTGTCCATAGTGCACACGCGTGACAAACCAAAACAATCACAGGCTATTTTTCCATCTGCTGTTGGTGACTAAGTGGTGATCACATATCCACCCAAGTCGAGAGTCAAGAGGCAATCACCATGGTCAGTATTAGCGCGCATGACCGCATGGGTTGAAGCGTCGCTAGTGTGTGGTCAATCTCATAACTGCAAGTCATTGGAGTTGTCTCCTTGGGTACGGCACATTACTTCACTAACATCACTCGACTCAGCTGTGAATGAGTACCTAGTTATTAAGAAAGCACTGTCTCTGTCCGAAAAAAAAAAAAAATGTATTGGCGCCTAACAGGCTGCAGGTCTGGTTTTTAATGTTCTGTGTTGCTGTTGTTCAGGGGAATAAAAATGTTATTGTAAAGCGCCGTGAGCATGGCTACGCCGTGGAATCTGCACTATATAAATGCCATCTTTACTTTTTTATCTTTATCTGTTTCAGCTTGCCCCTACTTATTAACTCTTTTCAGACGGATTTTTTTTTTTGGGTGGGGAGCAAGGTTAAAAAGTGAAATTTGGGGGACGTTGGTAATCATGGTCTAGCATAAAGAATTTTGGGTCTAGCAAAAGTGTAAACCAACAAAGGCAATTTTTGGTCTCCCCCTCGTGTTTGCGTCTAAGTGTACCGATTATAGTTGGCCCTATGCATTGCTAAGCGCAAGCTCCATTCATAGCTTGTAGGCCTAGGCCTACCGGTTAAGGCCTAATCGCTTCTAACTTAAGCCTAACCTCCAAGCCTAGTTTGTCGGTCAACTCTCATCACCCTAAGCCCAGGCTACAGGAGGTGGCTCGCTCACCGTCACACGACATCACACCACACAATCGTACTAAGATGCTTTCGCTAATTTCGCACACAGATGTCCCAAAGATATGTTCCATATCTGTGATTCAGACTTACATCTGCCGACTGCTCTGTATCATTGTTAATCGCTAAAGACTGTCGGAGAATGTCGGCATAGTTAAATTAATTTCTGTGAGGAAGAAGATGAATTATATTTTTTGAAGCCACCGGAATAAGCCTTCAGTGATAGTGGTTTCCGTTGCAGTTCAGGCCTAGGCCTAGGCGATTCACAGTCTCAAAAATCCATTCTAATGGGCTCCGCGATCAAAGATCTAGAGATACGTTGGAGATTTCACACATTTTCATTGTGGAATCTAGATTTCAGATTCTTCATTGTATAGATATATCTAGAGTCGTATAAAATCAAGATCTAGAACTAGATTCTAGTTCTGATTTAGAGATCAATCTCTTGATCTCCGAAGGGAAGTTATAATTCTTCTTTGAATATTTTAAATTTATTTCTAGGCCTATTCTACTAGATCTAGATCCGGATCATATGATCTCGATTACCTTTACATTCACGATCTAGAGTGTGGATTTATGTGACTTTCAAGATATAGATCTAGAATCTTTCCAAGATCTAATCTAGGCCTATTTAGATTAACATAAGCCTAGGCCTAGCCAAGGCCTATCACAGAGAAAGAATAGTCATATAGATATCTAGACTAGATCCAGACATTTCTAGGATCTAGATTTACATGAATACTGTTTTGGTCGTATCTACTATGTGTGTTGAGGACCTCAAGTTCAGACAATTTTGTCACTGGCTGTTTACAGGTCTGTTTTTCTTTAGCCTAATGCCTTGCACCAAATATAAGAGAAATCATCGTCTTTTGTGCTTATTACCCTGATGTGAGAATAAGACTGCATTTTTACAATGGTTGTCTTGACTGACTTGAAAAAAGGCTTAGATTCAGATGAATTTCAACTTTTCATGGGATATGTAACTAAAATTAACACAACTAGCCAGACTGGAAAGTCCTTTTTTCACGAATTTACATCCATCAGTAAAAATTCTTTTTTGTGATCTTCAGTTGTGGCCAATGGCAATTTTAGCAATGAAATTTGTATAGTATCAATCCTCTTTAATTTTTTTTTGTTTTTTGTGTAGAGATGCATGCTCTCTTTACACTTACTTAGTGTGAAACAAAGCTGTCAGAACCTCTGTCTTCTCATCTTTGAATTCAAAATATTTGACAGAAGATTGCATGGTCAGAGAGCAGTTTTATGTTTCGTAAAATTTGCGTTCTCAAAATATCAATGCAAATGGTTAGAACCACACATAAATTTAACTTTTGTTTTCTAAGAGTCACGTTGTTGTATTTGTGCCGTTTAAATTTTTTTATATGTGCACTGCATTATATATTTGTAAAATTCATACTCTTAAATTAAAGTAGGCTTTTTTCTTCTACCAAGAAAACTAAGGGGACTATTAAGAAAAGATAATTCAGGGAGTATATTCACAGAGCCAAGGGATGGTCATCTCTTTAAGTATTGTATATACTAAAGTCTTGAAGATAAAATTTTGTTTTGACTTTGATTTCGTCTTTCTCAAATGTCTTTTCTCTTACATGACTTTTCATTGCATACCAGCTTTTGAAGTTTCAGACCATGAGGATGTAAAAAAATATTACTTCTTTCAGGTTGTACCTAAGAATTAGGTGGAAAACAAGAGAAAAAATTTTTTTTTACAATACATGTTGATGCCTCTAAGTCAGACTTTTTTAGTTTCTACAGAGCTAAGGAATCATTTTGGAATTTTGAGAGATTGATTTGAGAAAAAAAACCCAAAAAACGACAGAGAGAAATTTCAAAAGTTGACTGCAGATTGGGACCTTATGTGTGTTGCAGTCTTGCATGCTAAATTAGCTCAAGAAAGTCCTCCTTATTGCTTGCACATTTTGGTATTTAGGATGTCTTTACCATGACCATGATAAGAATTTCAATTAAACAACACAAAAAAAGATCCTGCAAAATTTAATACAGACACATTTATGTTTTTGCATAGTTACTTTCCAGATTAAGATATCTCTTCCATACGTCTTTGACCTTCAAAAATCCTTGAGCATAACATGACCTTATCTGCAAATCAAGCTATTCATTCACTGTAGGAGCAGGGTCTTTGTTGCCACAAAAAATTGTCATCCTGTAAGGTGTAAGTTAGATATGGGAAAAGAGTAAGGTCTCTTTGTTATCAGTTCTTCCATTTAAACACAAAAATGTTTGTTGTTGTAATATTGGTAATTCATTGTAAATCTCATTGATCATGGAATAAGTTCTTATGGTAATGTGTGTGCATGTTCCTGTTGTGTATCTGTCTTTCATTATATATTATGGTACTTTTGTTATTCTCTTTTGTAAGAATAAACTCAGATTGACATTGTATTTGGCATCAAAATGCCTTGGTCTAGTTAAACCTACTTATAACTCTATCCATTTTTGTAATGAGATAAAAATAATCATTACCGGAGTTTCTTCAATACAAGTGGAAAATACTGCTGTAAGTAATTACCCCCACTTATAAGACAAATTATTTGAACTGTAGAATTTCTATCTCAATCTTTAGTTTCTCTGTAAATGTGTTTGATATGAATGTGCCTGAGTGTATTCCAAATAGTCTAAATTTGGGCACAATATATTTTGGTCAAAAGAAATCAGTAAATTGACATTCCTTTATTGACCTTTCTCTTAAGACTTAGTATATGTCACATGTGATGTTTCTCATAGTAAAAAACACCCATGCTTATCAAGTACTTCATAAGTGTGCTGATTATAACATATTTCATGACTGCGTGAATTGCAAATGTGTTAAATTGGATCACAGCTTCAGTCCTAGTCAGCCTTTAAATTCAAAATAGGCTTCTTGGTTTTTGCTTTTGCTTTTTTGGGTGAATACTGATCTCAATGTAAAGTACATCGTGATCTGAATTGCCTCAAATGATACACTGTCAATTTATTTGACTTGATTGTGTAATCTGTTATCATAAGAATGAAATTTCCAAAGCATTACCTCATTGATTGGGATCTTCAATAAGTCTTGTTAGTGCTTAGTCATCCTTGGGTATACACACAACAGTTTTAAGCAATTGTACATTTGAACAGGATAATGCGTCTTTGTGAGAACCTAGAAACACACCATCTATTGAAATGCCCTCAGATGTTGACATCAGAACCACTTTTCTCCCCCTCAGAACCTGATTGAAGTCCAAATCTTAGGTACACGTGTGTCATGAGCAGAAATACAAATGTTCAAGTGCACCTGGATCACTAAATCACAAACAAACAAACAGCAATGGGTCAACTACATCAGTCATCACTAATTCCTAGACTTGCCTTAGAACATGTTTCTGTGATGAAAAGAATATTTTCCATATTAAAATCTAGCCCCTAAGATCTTACCTAGTTTTACAAATTCACTTATGCAATCAGATCCCACTGATAAGGTCTCTCTAACACAGCATATTCCTGAGCCAAAGCTTTCCTGTCCATCCTTCATCTAGTTACACAATAAGCCAGATAGCCTTTGTATCATCAAAAGAAAGAATCAGGCCTAGTTGGGCAGTTATTTTCTGTTTTGGAACCAGACGGGTAACATCAATGATACAGTCGAGTACCACAACCAATGAGAACCAAAACAAAAGAAAGATGAAATGGCAACAGGGTTTTCTGATGACCTTTGCTGTTGAACTGAACCCTTAAACTCCAAATAAATAAATAAATAAAGAAAGAAACAGGGTTTTCTTCCATCAGTGTTGCTGGTATAGGTGCATCAAGATATCAAAATTGAGAAACTGTGCATGTCCCACACTTATCTGATAGACATAATGGAGTCATCAAATTTTCCCTAGACTTTACACGGCAGGTTCCATAATTAAATGAAAATTAAATATCCAAAGATTATGCTCTGTGTATTGTCAGGAAAAATGTTAAAGGCTTCTTGAACTCACTTCATATAATTCCTTTTTCCCAATATTAACAGCCATGAAGATTGCAATCCCAATGAGCTGGTGTCTTTATTGCCCAATATATTATCGAAACATTATCATCACCTTTGTCATTTCAAGCAGGCTAAAACATTTCCATGTTTATATTTTCCTTATTTTTTCTAAACAGCAAGTTACTTTATCAACTGAACAACAGTGCTCCTGGATCTATTCAATGTTTGAATTTTGATTCTTGTTCAGGTTTCATTGTTATGGTTTGTGCTTTCATTACGGCTTTGGGTGGTATTCAAGCTTCACGGGTCATATTCTCCAAGTTTTTGAACAACTTGCTGCACCAAAGCATGCTCTTCTTTGAGCAGCATACACACGGAAGTATCATCAATCGTTGTTCCGATGACATGGCTGAGTTGGACTTTGTGGTTCATTTTACCATCCGCTCCATGCTCATGGCTATCTTGTCCCTTCTGGAGACAACTGTGATCCTTTTCCTAGTTACCGTATGGACTGCCCTTGTGTTGCCAGTTCTCATTTCCATATACATTCCACTACAGGTAGATCAAGCAAACTATAACAGTTATTTTCTTGTATTTATTCATTAATAGAAGTGAAACTATGCAGAGAATTGTTGCTATGTGGCTGTAATAGACCCTAAAATATCATATGAACGTATAAACATCAATTATTTTCATATTTTGTTTTGCATCCAGTTAAAAGCAGTGACAGTAACCGGAAGTCATCATGAAAAATTTTGTTCAACCCACGGCCTTGCCCCTCAAACATATATTCCTGGAAATTTAGATTTTATACAGGCATGAGACTAAAAATTCGACATTGGCCAAATAGATGGAGATGTCTCTACACGTCTATAGGGGTCTTTACTCATTAACATATTTGACTGCAATTCCCCCCAGCCTTTCTCTTATGTTGTGAGCGTACTATTTTTTTTAAATCTTTGAGTGCACCATTATGTCAAATATATGCCAGGACACATACAGGCAATAATTATGACTACTTCAAAAAGTGATATCAGCATTAATTTGAAATGTCAACTTATTGCAGACCCTTCTGCCTAGACAAGTGAGCTGAAATGCATTGGTAGTTATTTTAATAATGTTGGCATTCCAGTTGCCTAACGTTGTTGCAGTGAAATTCTCACTATTTTACAAACACTTTAAACACTTTAAAAACTATCCATAAATGGATATAGAAATTAACTTATTTATTTTTAAAAAAGTGCATTGATCTAACTTTTATAAGATTCCGTTATGTCAAAGCATTGGCTTACATAAGCTTTCGAAAAAATTGTCAGGTATTACAAGTCAGTGATTATGTGATGTGAAAGTATCCGCTGAGTTGAACTTCATCCAATTGCAAACAACTACGCTGATGTTGACAAGTAATTTTTGATTGCCTGTGTAATAGGGGATAAGGAAGACTGAAATGTACCTTCGAATGGTATCAGGGAAGACAGCATTTGTGTCTTAAAAGAATTGGAAAATTGGCACAAGTCTTTGCAAAAAGGAGCTACCATGATAGCTGAAACTAAAATATTATAAAGGACACAAGTCACAGAGAGAAACTAAATTTAGATCCATATTTTCTACTGTCTCATCTGCTGGACAGCTCAGAAGTGTATGAAAAGCTAGGTCATAGGCTAATCAATTTTTTAAAGGTATTTGATTGCAAATTTGACACAGCATCTAAAAATATTCTGTCATCTGCATAATGTGTATGGTAGAATTTTACACTAGATGCTCTTTTTGATGAAATCCTTGTTACTAAAGGTCTGATCTGTTTGTAGCTGATTTTCATGGTGTCATGCTCACAGACAAAGCATCAGATGATATTCTCTGATCCCCTCTGATGGAGGTACCAGCACCTATCCAGATTAGCAGGTTTAGAAGAAAAGAGAGATGAGACAAAGGTGGTTTGGGCAGGAGATACGAAGGGCAAGAGCATGCTTGGGATGCTACTAATGCTAACAGCCAAAGGGATAAATGGGATCCCAGCAGGAATATAATATGTGAATTGAATGATAAAAGATACTGTGGCCTTGAAGGTAAGGAGAAAGATGCAGAAGTAGAAAATCCACTGTAGCAAACCCTGATGCTGATGGAAGAAAGAGATACTTTGCACTTAGCTTCAAAACATTTGTGGTCTATTACATCCATATAGCAATTATACTTGTTGCATAAAATTTATTTGTCCAGAAAATCAGGGCAATGCAGTATCTTCTCAATTTCAAAATTTAACTTCTAAAACAAGAACAATGGTAAATCTTGTTATGCTGAAGGTGTTGGAGCTCAGATACCAAATGCTTAGCATAAGATTCATTACTTCAAAAACTTAGAAGAGGGGAAAATTTTATTATTTCATCATGTTAGAGATGAAGGCTCAATGGCTCATGAGCTTAAACAGAAGAAGCTTAGAATATTTAATTTTTTAAAGATATAAACTGCACAATAGTTGGACCAATTTTTTTTTTTTTTTAATGATTTTGTTCATGATAGTGGGTTGACAGAATATATCTTCCAAGGGTGAATTGACACAAATGCATATGCAAAGTGGGAAAAAAGCCTTCTGTCATTTAACATACAATACACTCACTTTAGGGGATTTGAAGTGTAGGTTCTTTTGTGTTTTGCTTTCACACAAGAGTCTCTTTGTAGCACATCCTTTCCTTTTGCAATTTGCACTTTGTTTATCCACATCTAACCATGATAACTTTATATAAATGGTACTAATAATGTAAAGTATAATGTATTGTAAGATATACAATAATATTGTTTATGTATTATTGTATATATTACATTATATGAAGTAGTCATGAAGCTAATAAAGGCTGTGTAATTGTGGGCATGCAACACTATTTGAAGTTTTATTTTACTTTTCTCATTAATTACCTTGACAATTTTTACTTCATTGAAGTTTGCTAGTAAATTTTCATAAGAGCTTTTTTGATAACTGACTCTTCAAAGCAAATCTGTCGTATGTCACAAATTTATCGTATATACAGTCAATGGCGAAATAAAGTATACACTTTTTAACGTCTCCATATATCACCCTCATACGTCAACATCGCTTATGTTATATGTCAAATTGAAGAGAATAACTTGAAGTTTATGTTGAAATCAAACATTTATTACAAAAAAAACTTTCTTCAAAATCAGGGTTTATATGAAAACTTTCAAATTTATAACCTGGCTACAGTAATCAGTACTTTGCATGACTGCCTTGTGAGTCTTACAAACAGCGAACTCTCTGATGCATCAATGTGAAGTCAACCTTTCTACAAAGTTTGCAGGAATATTTTCCAAGATCTCTAGTAATATTTGGCGTCATTATTGGCCTGATCTATTTTCTTTAACTCCCTTGTCATGTAACTCCAAATATGATCCATGGGACTCGATGTCTGGACTAATTGATGGCCGGTCCATGGAGTTGATTCCTTGTTCTGTCAGAAAATCACTTGTTCTTCTTGCCTTGTTGGCAAGGGACAGTGTCCTGCTTAAGAAGTAGTCCATTGTCAATGAAAAAAGTGATCACATACTCTCTCAAAACGTGATCAATATAATTTATTAGTATCAACATGCAGTAAGACGGTTAATCATACTAAAGTTGACTTTGTACTATTGGTTATTCCACCTTTAAGAACAGAGCCAGATTCATGGTTTCTTACTTTGTGGATTTTGTCCTGATCAAATCTTTCACATTGTTGTCTGTATAACAGCCCTGTGTTTGGCATCAACTTCAAACAAGGTTGGATTGCTGTCCTTTTCATTTGAAAGTGCTTACAATGCCACTGGCTGGCAACTTAGTTTCCCTGAAGTCACGATAAATAGATGGGTCGTTTTGCATCATAAGCCCTCGTAAAAATTTGAAAATGCCTCGAATTTCATCATTAATATAGTTTTTTTTTCCAAATTTTAGTCAAATGCTTTATTTTGTACAAACTATAAGAAATTGTAAAACAAAACAAAAAAAGAGGTAATTTTTGAAAATTTTCAAATGAAAATGGTAGAGCAGTGTCCACCTTAGATGAGTATTTATGTGCATGTCACACAGCTGGTCTGTGAGCAAATAGCCCTGCCTGAAATAGGCAATGGCTCACCATATGTCTTCTGCCGATGTACTGCCGATGACTAATTCACTGGCTGTGGCTTTGGCCACTGAAATGATCTGCTCTTGTCATAACACAATTTTGTTGTACTTGTCATTGATTGTGCAAAGACTGCAGCCATTCATTGGAAGATTTTTGATGTTACATACTCCTGGTCGAGTGATATGAAAAAAATCATCTTGAATGGAACTGTCAGCTTGAATATCAGAAAGTCTGGGCATGGTAATGAGAAGTTGTTAAAGAGAAAAAGAATTAATTTAAGATAAACTAATGGTCAGTGATGATGTGGTTGCTTAGTAGCTGAAGGGTTATCAATCATCATTGCTAAGATCTTAGATCTCTTCATTGTTGCTATGATCTTATATCTAAAGAGACATTGTTCAAAGGCGCAAGCATGCACAAGGTACTAGAACTTTTTCTATCAGATATATGCAAGTCCAAGAATCTTCTTTTTATCAAGAATTAAAGGCCTCTTTCTTTAATTTTGCATTCAAGCGATCAAGTGTGGATAATAAACCTGATAATGTGGTATTGGTACGAAATTGGTGACGTCATATCTGCATTGCAATTATCTGCTTTTGTGGACTCTTACCTTTTCCATGCGCTAGTGCCTCATAATTTTTTCAAGTCACTTTTTTGCATTGATTCAGATGAAGATTATCTGAAAACATCCAAACTCAGTGTCCAAATTTGGATTTCAGTTCTGAATTCTAAAACTCTTTACTTCTAAAATTACTAGTAAAAGACCCGCGATTTCGTGGGATGAAGTAAAGAAAATAGAGTTACTTTTAGGCAATTAATGCTGACTGGAAAACGACATTGCTTGTGTAGCATGCTCCGTTG
>JAOWAZ010146594.1:0-12718 GCA_028565935.1 Goniobranchus fidelis
GAGAGAGAGAGAGAGAGAGAGAGAGAGAGAGAGAGAGAGATGGGTGGAAGAGCTATGGAATCCTTGTTTTTTTTGGGTTTTTTTTCGAGCTGTTGGGGCTGCTTGTGTGTGATGTTTCTTGCCATGTGTGTCGCACATAGAAGTGACATGGTGTCACACCAACTGTTAACTTTCTTTGCTTTAGGGGAAAATGATTATTCCCACAGATTTCGAACGAGTATCTGGTAATCGTTTCTTCCAGAAGATCTGTGATTACTGATTATTTTTTCAGGACCCTTCTCAAGCCTACACTCCGTCAACGGAGGAGATGGTTATGTCAATGTGGATGCAAAAGAAACTTCAGCACTTCAAATTTATGTCAGTAGATGATCAAAGATATGACCGAACGTTACTGGAAGAAGGAAAAGAAGAAAGAAATGGGTACAGGGTTTGCAAATGGATACTGGGGGTGCGAATGTAATGAAATGTCAAGGTCAATAGATCCTCCAGTTCCACAATTGTAGGCTTACGTAGATTGAATGCCAGGTATTTTGTTGATGTTGTAAGCACAATCATGTTGATTGTTATTTTTAAAATCATGGTTATTTGACACAGCGGGCATTCCCCAGCCAAGGTGAAAGAAGATGGCTTTTACTATCAATATATGTTACATGCATGGCTTACAACAACAGTATCCTTCTTTCTTGTTTGTGTGTACTTTTTGTAAATCTCATATTAATGTTCTTAGCAATCAAACGCACTAGTGATTTGTTAGTAACATGATGCACTTAAGATTCATCCTTTTGAGTCACATTCATTGTAAAATTTAAGAGGAAGTGAGTGAAGAAACTTTGTGAACACCAAGGAAACCAGTTGAGTTGTACAGGAACATCACATTCACATACCCCAATTTTCTTGCTTCTAGCTCTTGCAATTTAACATGATGCTCTCATAATAATTATCAAAGTACAGTGCCTGTCAGTTTTCAGAATGCCACTTTTTTGGAATGATCCCTTAGGAACAGAATTTTTTTATAATGTAATTTGTAATGGTTAAACAGAAATGGTCTGATGCTTCAACAAAATTAAGAATCAGGTAAGACACATCATACATAGACAAGTATGCATTACTGGACTTCATTAAGATAGGTTACTAAGTACTTAATGATGATGATTTGGCTTTGGACTTGTTCATGAGTAATATTTAGATTTGTGAATACGACTTTTACTCAGAAGCAGAAGACAAAGTCATCAATTGGTTATTAAAAAGAAGTCGGGTTTCACAATACAACAGGCCCTGGTTATGTGCTAGACAAACAAGCTAGCCTAATTTTTCATATACAAGCAGAGTTAGACATAAAGGATAAGGAAACACACCACCAAGGCATCAATGCGAAGTGAGAATTGCCAACCACATAGATACATGGCAAGCTCAATGACTGTCCTGTCCCACATATGTGTCTCTACAGCAGACATCAAGCAGTCTTATAGGCCGATGATTGTATTTTGCTTGACCAGTTGAAGGATGATTTGGCCATCAGTTGTTGACCTAGAGGCATGCGAAAACAATAATGTCATTGGTGTCCATGATTGCTGGTCTTTACTATGAAGCTTCATGAGTGTGAGGGATAACACTTTGTATGAAATTTTTACGAGACTTTACGACTCTCACCCCGACAAGAAAGCCAATTTTTGCCAGTTCATGCTACTTAATTGGAACAGTTCCCCAGTAACATTGCTGTTATGTTTTTAAAGCGGCTGTGGCAGTAATAATTTTATATATATTTAAACATTAATTTTTATGTACAGATTGTAGTCCATTATAAGACATCAAGCATTAGGGTTCTCAAACTTTCTGTAGCCTGTTTTTCATCATTTCTTACTTTAACACTTCAGGAAAATCTGCCTTAAATACTCAGTAACAAAATGGAGGAGCAAGATGATGGAAATTCTGGTCGCTCAGGAAGAGTAAGTTACTTTTTTGTCTTGTTTTATATCTGCACAAATTCATTAGATAGGTTTACAGAGAATTATTGAGGATGAAGGCAAATCTCAGGTAATATATATCTATTTTTCAAAATATTAGGTAAATTGTTTTGGTGATACATATATTTAACCATGGCGTTGTAGTACAACATCATATGGTCATGTAACATTGGTTGTGACAAGGAAGGCATCCATAAATCTATCAGGACCTATGAAATGGGGAACTGATATGAAAAACCCAAAAAAACAATTGGAATTTATGAGCCAAAAGAAGACAAATAAGACCAACATACATTCTCAATCTTGAAAGATTATTCTTCACACAATAGTCAACTTTACTTAATACATTCTTAAATATGGTCTGTTATCTCAGGCTGCATCCTTCAATTATCGGTTAACGCCCTTTGCCGATGTTCTCTGTCTTCTGCTATTCTCATCAAGTGTTCTCCTTCTAGCTTTACAAGATCGTTTTTTCAACTTTTTTGTGGTTGTCCTCATGCTTTTTTACGTCTCTCAGCTTTCCATTCAGTACATTTCTTACTCTATCTGTTATCCTCTCTTCTTGCCAAATATGCATCCCATTTCCATTTTTGTTTTGAGACGTATCCGAGTTTCATGTTCAACTGTTTTCTTTCCATGGCCTATATGCAGTTTGTTTAGTTTGCTGAGGATGGGTTTTTTTTTTAAGGACCATGTCTGGCAGTCAAATGTTTTTGTTGGGAGTGTATGCATTGATCAAATTATCTCTTTATCAATATTGGCATTTGTTTGTCTTGTAAAATTTCTTTATATTTCTCAAAGCATTTCCATCCTAACTTAATGCTTGTCAACACTTCTTATTTTATGTGTTTTTAAAATATGTTGTTTTACTTATATACTTGTATTGTTGAACATTCTCTGTTACATCATTCTCCATTTTTATATCTTCCTTGTTTTCGTAGTTGGTCATACATCTTGTCTTTACAAACCTACTATTTTGCTTTCCTCATTTATATTTATTTGCTTCTCCATTTGTTTTGTGTATAAAATCATGGTCAATATCTTGTCTTAAAACCCAACAAACAGTAAAATTAATTACTATGTCCATAGAGCTGTGTTTTTTTATTAAAATAGTGATAGTTAAACATTTCACAGGAGAGGGTGAGAGCGTTCTATTTAATATGTCTTTCTGTGTTACACAAAACGTTAAAGTAACAAGATTTTGATTATGGTCCGCAAATTTTATTTGGGATCTAGATATGGATGATTTGGCTCATTCATGATACAATTGATTTTTTCTTAAGTCAAAAGTGAAAAGTAATATTTTACCCTTTAAATGCTTGCCCCATTTACTGGAGGTTTGATTCATCGTGCATCAATCAGCTGCTGAGGTACGATTCACACACTGACAGATACTCCAACAAGTTTGAAAAAGAGAAATGGTGAGAAAAAGAGAGGCAATTCTCAGGACATAATCTCAAAGGAGATAGACTTCAAAAAGTCCTTTTCACTGGAAAGGTAGAAAAAAGAAGCGATCTCAGAAAGCAAAGACTGATATATGAAGCATAAACAACTTTCATAAACGTAGGAAAGGAAATAGAAGACGATTTACAAAAAAAAAAGGTAAAGGAACTAATCAGAAGATCTATCAGAGTGAAGCACTAGAGTACCCATATTGGTGATATCTTCTCCAGCCCTGGCACCCACTGATGAGGATGAGTTGACATTAATTTAATCAATTGGTGTACATTTCAGTTTAATTTGGCTATTTGATCTACTACTTCTTGGTATATAATCATGCTATTCAAATCTGCCCCCCAATGACAGACTGACGCATCTGTATGCTTCGTGTTTGTAAGACAAATGCAAAAAATTTATTGATGATCAGCCTCTTTAAAGTTACAAACTGATTTTACTTTTAGTCAGTATTATGATTAATCATGGTGAGTTGTGTTTAACCATATACTTTTGTTTGTACCAGACAGATACAGTTTCTAGTTGTCAATTTATGAAAACAACATAGAAAACTGGTTTTTGTCAGATACCGCAGTCTGCCGTTGGAGGGGCAGAAATGCCCTTCTTCCTGTTGTCTCACAATGCTACTCAAGCCTGTTGTTAGGGAAGCCACTTATGCAATTAATTATGAAATAGCATAATACGTATTGGGTAACAGTGTACCATTGACTGCAAATAATTTCAATTTTAGCAAGAAGATTTTCCTTATTATCTTTTTGTGAACATTGGAAGCTATACTCCGTCAGTAAAGATCATTGTCAAGTATTTCTGTTTGATATGTACATTATGAGATTTTTTCAAAAGCTACAATTTAAAGTGGAATTTGAGGGCAGTTTTTTTTCCCTTGGGTTTTTTGTACCATTTCTTTACATGTGATACCAGATGATGTCCTCTTCAGCAGATGGCGGTCCACTCAATTTTTTAAATATAACATACTTCATATCATTGTTACAATTTTAAGGCCTTTCAAATTTGATAAGTATCATATATCTTACTCATTGGCAATCGTTGATGAGTACAGATCTTCCAAAGGATGGATGATACAACACATCCATGGGGAATCCCTATGTTTTTTGCCGTTTTTGGTAAATGGACACTATTTGGAAGGGCACTTTGAGTGAAGCTTTTAATAAACACTTACCAATTAGGTAATATTGAGGTCGCTTACTTTGAACCCATCTAGATCCCCTTATGAAGAACTTACCAATCTTGCTCATAAAATAGGGACATCACTCTAAAAGGTAAAAAAAAAACACCCTTGTTTAGTCTTTAAATTTTGGAATTTACCAAAAGTGCTTCTCTCTATACACTTGTCTAGTAGTCAACCTACCTCATTGTGCCCCTGAAGAAAGATATTTTGAAGCTCTCGTAGATGGAATGTTTAGAAATTAACACACATAATCCATTTTGTATCAGTGTAAATCTTATGTTTTATAAGAAGGTGATGAATTCTTATGTTTTATTTCTGTTTAAACAGTAGTATAAATTTTTAAAGAGATGTGTTAGAATAAATCAAGATTGATTTACATGCATATGGATATTTAATATTTATGCATGCAATTTTTCAATTTTAAATTATGTTGTTTTCAGGTGCGGAAGAAATCAGCGAAAGTACTTGAAATGGAAGAGTTTGAACAGGCAGAAAAAGTCTCTCATGTTGTGAAAAAAGGGAAGTCATCTAAAGCATCAGCACCTAACACTCCAGCATCAGACGACAATGAATCTGCTGGGAAAACTTCAGGGAAAAAAACAAAACTTCTGAAATCAGGATCTGCAAATCTTGAGACAGCTACACTTCCCACAAAGACTGTCAAAGTTGAGAAAGGTTTATTCTCTGAAACACCGAGAGCAGTCCCAGCAGAGCTGACTTTGCGAATACCACAATCTCAGGTAACAAAAGATTTTTAAGTTGTGTATCAGGTTTATTTTTCATCTTATTATTTGTAGTTTAGGTCTCCAGAAAGTATGGGTTATGTTCATGCAACTGAATTTAACCATAGAATCCAAATTAGTCATTTTTACCATCCAAGCAATGGTGAAATGGCTAAGAGGTTTGTAGTTCAAATTTTATGTATTATGGTAGCTATTGCTGGGTTCTAGGGAAAGAGCCCATACAGGTGAAAATGGGTTATTGACTTGCTGAGCAGAAATCATCTGACAAACTGACATCTTGTTCAATGGGTTGTTAGGTAAGTACAATTCATTCCATGTGGTACTGAAGATAATTATCAAGGCCATTGCATGGGCAATATGCAGTGTCTAAACTTACATGTTGATCCAGATTTGAAATTCTCAATCAAGTAGTATTAATCTTGAGCACTCACAAAGAAGATGTATTTAATGAATGAGGACATTTCATCATTTAAATTTAAGTCAAAATAAAACTGTAGTTTCATCATATGTATTCCCCTTCACCCCAGTGGCGATGATGAATCGTCTTCAACTAGGGAACAGAGATGTAGATATAAATTGATAGCACCAGAAAGATGAAAATTAATGGAATGAGGAGTGTTGAAAAATTTATATGAGTTCAAATTTTAAACAAAGACTTTAAAATAGTTTAAAAGTGATGAAAGTGGTTATTTGTAATAGCATCAAGATTTTTAGATTCGGCAGTTTAGTCATGCAGATTACCTCCACACAGAATTCGGGCCCATGGCACATAGATTCTTGCAACACAATGGAGTTGGTTTGGATGGCAGAAGACAAGGATTTTAGAGCTCCCTCCTAAAGTGTCCATCTAGGTCTACATCTTTGTTTTGTAAATGAGGTGATATACAGCTTCAATTCATTTATCATTACATTTATATTTGTGATGTAATTTAATATTCTTGCTTACTCACAGTAAAATCTTTTGAGAGTAGTATCTTGTGATGTGCTCTATGTTTTACATAACTATAGTGGTCTCCGCTTAACATCCACATCCTTGGGAGATGGAGAAATGTGGATGTAAGACAAGTGCAATGGAGAGGCATATTTCCCCATGACATTGTATGTAGCTGAATGATAGAATACATAACTGTAAAGAAAAGGCATGGCCAATGTCATTGTGAGCTGTAAGCAGCTTAAGTACTGTTTGGCTACCTGTCAATCATTGTCCAGGCCAATAAAATTGGGTGATGTCGATGGGCAATAAAATGAGCATTTATACATTCAATATTATGCAGTGGGTGGGCCAGAAAAGATGGGACAGTGTCAAATTTTTGTCTTCTTTTGTTTGGACGACAAACTGGCGCCATCTCTTCACACTGGTCAGTGCTTGTAAACTTGTAGGCTAATTAATCACTTGCCAGATGGTTAACATTGTACATTCCCCTATTTGGCCTGTCTGAAAAGAGCTACATTTATCAGTGGGTATATTGTTGTCGGTATGAATGTTTTGTGATTTGAGATGGTGACAAACGTTTTCTTTTGTTGTTGATGACGAGGATGGCTTAACGCAATCTCTTTTCCCACACGTCTGAAATGTACAGGCTATCGATCCTTTCATTTTTCTTGTCGTTCAGGAGAGAAAATAGAATTCAACATTCTCTCAAAATGTGGATGTTAGAAGAAGAAGTAATGGGGAAAATCTGGATGTGATCAGTGGTAATTTTTAAAGAAAGAAAACTCTGTATCCTGAACAAATGTGGATGTTAGGGGGATGTGGATATTTGGTAGATATATGTTAAGCATAGACCACTGTATTTCATCTCATGCTTCCATCTATTTTGGCACAGATGGCTCAATGATAAGATAAGATAAGATAAACTTTATTAATCGTTCTCAGGAAATTTGGATTGGATTCACATGCCATCAACATTTACAAGGCGTCGTCTGGGATCATGAGCTCCTACGTTTGATTACCACCAAGACTTTTTGTATATTTTTCTTTAAGCAAGAAAATTTACCCTAAATGCTTCACTCGACTCAGGTGTGAAATGAGCACCAAGCGATAGGCTGGTATTGTGCTGAATGTGCTACCCTTTACCGTATATTCCCCAGGGAGTATAGTATGCTTGCTAGGTATACTATTGTAAACTGCCTTGAGATTGTTGGTAGAATTGTGGAAAGCGCTGTAATAATATATATGCAATCTTTTTATCTTTGTCTGTTGTCAGACTAACACAGAAAGCCCCAAAGCTGGGAGCCAGCAAGCCAGCCAAGAATTTAAACCTGGTCCATCCACTATATCTGATCATCCTATTTCAGTAAAGAAGGAAGATTCTAAAAGTGTTATAAAATACTTGCTAAGTTCTCCAACTGCTGGATCCACCACATCAGCAGCAGCTGCTAAAGTGGCCATTCCTCAGCAATCTACCCCAGAAAGTGCTAACAGCACAACTCCTAAGGCTGTCAAAAGACACAAATCAGAAGAAAAAGGGTCTAAGTCCAAACCAAAAGAAAAAAGACCCAAAATAGAAATCTTGTCTCCCTCAGAATTGATACCAGCAGCATCTGCAAAGTCACCAGCCACAGCACCAACTTTGAAAATGAAAATAACTGGAGGCACTGATCCTTTGAATGCTCAGGTGGCACTTGACTTACAAGAATCGTCACCAGAGGTCAATCAGTCTGCCAAACCCAAGAAGGCCGCTAAAAAGACTAAAATCAAGCAAGAAGATGACACTGATGTGAAGGCAGGGATCCTAGGCTTGGCTGATGATGAAGGAAGTCCTCCACCAAAGAAAAGTAAAGTTTCAAAGAAGAAAGAAAAACTGATTCAGGATGCAATTAGTTCAGCTGTTCAGCAGATGCCAAATTTGGCAGCATTAGGTGAGAAGAAGTTAATGTCTTATTCCTACTTTCTTGTTACATTATTCTTTCCTTTTTGTCCTTTTTTTTTCATCTTTTTTTTTAGCTCTTTATGATTAAGGCCTTCACCAGACAACTGTAGGAAAGAAAATGACACTTTTATGTCCTGTGATCTTTATATTATAATCTTAGTGATTGAGAGAGCCTAGCCTACTAACCTCTGATGCTCCAACACACTTCACTTTCTTATTGAATGTTTGGTTTTTCTTTCCTCAATGACAGCATTTTCACATTCCCTTCACGTTAAAGAGCCCAATATGTTATCTTCCTCTAAATTACCCCTGCTCTAAATCTATATCTCTAGACTAGTTTCCTGAAGTTGCTTTGTGGATGATTAAAGGGAGATTAGTGTAGCATGAGAGACAAGTTTGTAACTCTTGACACCTCGGATAAGTTAACCAGACTAAGCATGCAGGTGGCATGGGATATCTTGACCCCAGTATTAGAGACCTTAGTAAAGAAATTTGTACCTTGGTCTGCATCTTCTGCTTCCAATAAAAAGAAAAAACATTGTGGCTTAATGAAATAGCTTAAGCAAAAGTAAAAAAGGAGCACTCCGCTTTTAAATGTTACAGGAGACAAGAGAAGGTGAAGATTACTTACTGTATACTAGAGCCAGAAACAAGGCCAAGAATGAATGCAGTAAAACTGAGTATAATTGTCAAAGCGCATGAAATGAAAACACAAAAAAGTGAGCTCAAGCTTATGATGTCTAGTAGCTTGACTTGAGGGTAATCTGGCAGAGGGATTGTTTGAAACAGTCTTGTGTTTTTACACATGAAAATGTCGCTACTGTTCAAGACTGAGGTTAAGTATGCTTTTTCTGAACTAAGCAACATTTACATAGATACGAACACAGTACTGAAACTACTAAAAGAGCTAGATGTGTCTAAATCATCTGGAGCACATGGATTGCATCCTAAATTGCTAAGAGAACTAGCTGATGTTTTGGCAGAGCCACTGGTCATTGTGTTAAGATTATCAGTTAAATCAAGTTTCTTTACCACATCAATGGAAGACCGCAAACATAACTCCATTAATTAAGAAAGACGATAAAAGTAAACCTGGCAACTACCGCCCTGTCTGTTTTACGAGTATACCTTGTAAAATGCTAGAGAGGATTATTAAGGATGCAATATTTTCACACATGAAGAAAAACAGTTTCTTGTTAGAGTGTCAACATGGTTTTGTTTCAAATCGTTCCTAATCTGTTGGGTGTTCTTGATGATTGGACCAGTTGTTGTTGTTTTTTATGAGGGCATCCCAGTTGGCGCCATTTATTTAGATTTCTCCAAAGCCTTTGATTCGGTTCCGAATGAGCAACTGATGAGGCAATTTGAGTTTTACAAGATTTCCAGGATGGTCAGCAAATGGATTAGTGACTTCTTGGTAGAAAGACGGCAGCAAGTGAAAGTTAACAGGACATTTTCAGAATGGACAAGGGTCGACAGTGGTGTGTCACAAGGCAGCGTCTTGGAGCCTGTTCTTTTTGTCTTCTTCATCATAAATGATATGCCCGAAACAGTGAAGGAAGTATGCAGTATGTATGTAGATGACACCAAGATCTATGGCCCAACTCGAAACCATCTTGAATGCAACTCATTTTTTAACAATTTAGATAATTTAATATCATTGGCAGACAAGTGGCAACTCACATTTAATGCTGATAAAGATGATGCAACTAGGGAACAAGAATAACAAAAACATTTACAGCATGAAAATGAACGTTGAGAGTCTAAAGTGGATCTGTTAGCACTGAGGTTGAGGAAGACTTGGGGGTGCACATTGACTACGAGTTAACATTTTCAGAATATGTAGTGTTGCAAGTGAATAAGGCAAACAAAATTCTATGTCTTATAAGGTGCTCATATGAACATTTAGATGGTGTTAGCATGAAACTTCTATTTACAGCATTAGTGAGGCCTCATCTGGAGTTAGCTAATAGTGTAAGAAGTTCATATTATGAGAAAGATAAGTTACTTATTGAGGGTGTACTGCGTAGAGCAACCAAATGTATCCCAGGTTAAAAATCTGAAGATGATGAAAGATTCCCAGTATGAACTATAGCAGAACATGTGACTTTATAAAGGTCTACAAATTTATGCATGAAATGTAAGTCTGCTAGAACCGTTTTGAAATTAACACAAGTCCTACCAGAGGACACCAGTATAGACTAAAAAAGAACTCTTGCAAAACTAATCTCATGCAGAATTTTTTCTCCAACAGAGTATTCGATACATGGAATAGCTTGGATCCAGATACAGTAAATGCTGATTCTTTGAGCAGTTTCAAAAATCGCCTCGATATTTTCAACGACTTCATTTACTGTTCATCCGTAAATCACCCACTGCTGGGCAATATCCAAGGATCTTTAAGGAGTCATAATTTTTGGAAGAACAGTTTTTGATGAACAAAAGATCAGATACAGGCCACAAGGCCTAAACCATCTGAGTTGATATCATATCATATCATATCATATCATAATACAGTTCTAAGATTATCGGGTTGTTTCATCTGCAGACCTAGCGCTAAGAACTATGTTTCGGAAAGAAGTCTGGCCTTAAAAAAAAGGAAAGAATTAAAGCTGATTGTAAAAGTAAAGTTAGTCCCGTACCCATGACTGAGTAGAGGGGAATTAGGGGTAGAGCCCTAAATATACTAGGCATACAGCATATTGTGGTAGTTTGCCATTGCTTTCCACGCCGACTTTACTTCGCAAAGTCTAGAAAGACCTAGTTACCCATTTATACTGCTAGGTCAACAGGGGGCCCGAAAAAATCCACTGCCTGGCTGGGATCAAACTCAGGCCCCTTGCATGGCATCAGCCGATCTACCGACTGAGCTACCGGGCTGCCTAGAGCTGATTACTCTTCATGAAGGGGTCAGCCAATCAGATTGATTCAATGCAGGGCGTCCAATATGAGGATGTTGATAGTGCTGAATATCGACCCTGGCAACATCCATGAGAACACTGCTAAGATGGTGTGATAATAATGAATGATTAAAATATGCATTAAAACTTAAATCTTTTGACATGTGTTTGAAATTTTTAAAAGTCATTTATTCATCATGTAATCATGGAACTTTATTGCCTCCTTCAGAATATAGCATTGAATCTACATGTTGTATGAAGGCAAATACTCAATATCGCACAATTCTGATGTTGCATTTTACGTGAAGATATGATTTTTTAAGATGCAATGCTAGTTTGTGGGATATCTTTAGGCATCCATATGACAACTGTCTTGTGTCAGACATGAATTTGGTTTAAAAAGTAAACACAAGTTGATTGGTATCTTGCCATAGTAATAATGTTTGAGCATGTAGACCTATAAAAGAAATAAGAGAGACTCATTAGACATCCAAGACCCGCCTGGGTGGAAACTTTCAGTACACTGATATTGTGTTGGGTTTGAGGAAGGGAGATGAATATCTTGTCATTCTTTCCCTTATTTGCCGTAGAAAAGAAAGATAAGCATCAGCGTTTTGAGTCTGTGGCACTGGGTTTGTTTTTTTTAACTTGTAGCATCAAGGCTGTTCAACAGTTTTGATTGAATTTTGTTGATTTTTTTTTATTCTGCTTTCATAGTTAAGTAAAAAGAAAAAAATCAACAACAATCTTTGTTTCTCCTGTTTCTGTAGCATGCAGTGGAGCATTTATCATTCATTTTATCATCCCTTGAAAGCCTCTTTGTCAACATAGCTGCTACTTTTTTTTACACTTGGCTGCAATAAGGGAATTTGTGTAAAGGGCCCAGTATGAATCATCAGTCTTTGGTCAAAGGCATTTAAAATCATTCAGAGACCAAATCCACATTGTTGCCACAATCTCAGCACATCTTGGTGCTTTTCATGTTAAATTGGCATTACTGTTGTCTACAGAAGATTTGATTCCTGTCACCAAATTGCAGCATATATTATTCTCTTTCCTTTCTCCAGTTGCCGCTGCTGGTCCGCCTGACGTATCTCCACCTGCTCAAAAACCACAGAAGAAAAAATCCAAGAGTTCTCCAGCTGTTAAAAGGTAGGACATGATTGTTGAGTGTTTTAGACATTCCCACAGAGTACATGTTTTTAAGTTTGTTCCAATTTCATCATTATACTCCTTTTTTAAAATTCTAACTCCAATTTAATTAATTATCTTTCTTTCAAAGCACAGGGTGTCCAGCAAGGTCGGAAAGTCGGAAATTGGTAGGAAATTTAGAGTCGAAGTCGGAAAGGTTGGAAATGGTAGGAAATCGCGGTCACAGGTAGGAAATTTTTTTTTCATGAAATCCCGCCTGCAAAATCGCAAAAAGTATTCATCATGAAGAAGAGAGATGGCATTGATGAAAATCGTAAAGCTTTTGAAACGGAAACGATACCGGATACACTTTTGCACTTCTATCATCGATACTAATCTGATGAGTACTGCTTACGGCAATTAGTATTGTGGATTATATGTGCAGCAGTTAGATATGGACTCC